>CM062917.1:4790000-4862500 GCA_031878705.1 Tapirus indicus
GGACTAAGATCTACTGTTCAATGGGGTGTTTCCGGGAACTACACAAATTCCAAGTTTCCAATATTATAAAATATTTGCCTTCATGAACAAGTCAGTAAGGACGACACCCATCCAAGGGAGCCGGCTCTCCTTGGGGCCTTCAGGAAGCCCATTCAGAGGCGTCTCTAGGACAGAAGCTGAACTAAAATGTGCAGTTCTGCTCTGCCCTGTGGACCCAAGAAGGAACGGTATCTGTGTGTTCTGAATGTACTTTAGAAAGACCTGAACACCCACTATACCAAAAACACTGTTCTAGACAGTGGAAACAAAGGAAAAAGAGTCAGATTTGGCTCTCAAGAAAATCACAGGAGAAAAATCATTCACAAAAATAACTTCAATGTCAGGAAAAAAAAGTGTAAAATGCCATCATAAATTTAAAAGAAGCAATTAATGGAGTGGGGCAGATAAAGCAGGCTTCCCAGAGGTGGTATTTAAATTCGATGTTAAGACAGGTGGCAAATGGAAATGCAGAGGAGCAGGGAGGACTTGGGTGAGAGGAGGTGCATGGGGAGAGGCCGGAGGTGGAAGCGCAGCCTTGAAAGCCCACATCAACAGTGACTCTAACAGAGCCTGCCACCCCTTCCACTGAGGATGGCCATCCAGCTTCCCAGGGCTAGGGTGAAGCCCTGGGACCTACACTAGGCTGGATTAAATGTTATAAATGTTTTCTATCCCCACATGGTGGTCTTCCATGAGAAACTTCTTGCTTAACTGAATTTAAGATATATTAAAAAGACATCTGTTTGGCAAAAGCTTGCTAGTCATCTCTTGTATAGTGAAGCGACTTTAATAGTAGGTCAGTTGAAGGATGTACAAAGATGAGTAAGTGACAATCATGTAAAGATTACAACCTAAAAGGGTAAACACAACAACACACAATAAGTATGATGGTGTTTGGTTCACCTCATATCCTTAAGGCCCATAAAAGTGCCTGGTACACAGTAGTGTTGTATAAATAATTTTGGACCGATTTGAGGAGGTGAACTGGTGACTAAGAATTTTGGTCCTTACTTAATCTCACCAGACTCCGAGTCAGAATGTGAGATCTGTATATGACAGCACCAGGGGTCACTGAGGCTGCCTAGGGCTCCGGATTCTCATACCCTTTGGTCTTCTCTCCTTTCTCAGCATTTGTGTTTATTTTACAATGTGTGAATATTTCAAACATACAGAAAATAACAGAGTTGCCTACCTACCACCAAGATTTATGTATCCAGACAATAACATTCATGTTCTCAAAATTTGTTTCAGATCCTTTCTTTGGTATTCTAAACATTTGCAATTAATTTTTAGAATTTTAAACATTTATAAATGAAAATTTTAAAACACAATATGACAGACCATAGCAGAGGCATAACAAATGTACTAAGGAGAAGGCCATCTCTGCAGGGAGAGTAGGTGAGCCTCAATTCCATTTCCAGCTCTTGTGTAATCTAGCTACTTTACGATGTTTAATAAAAAGTTCAAAAGGCCAAATACTGCAATCAGACTTGTAATGAAAAAAGTTTACCTTCCCTTTCCTCAGGCTTCAATAGATTTTTTCTACCAGATCTAAAGTGATCTTAAAAGGTTTCAAAAGGGGAAAAAAATGACAAGCCAAAGAAATCAAAATGATACCAGACTTCTCAAATGCAAGATGGGAATTAGAAGACAATGTAGCAATGATCTGAACATTTTGAGGGGAATGATTTTAAACGTAGAATGTCACACATAACACCTTTAGCAGTTCCTACCAAGTGGTGGTCATTATGAAGTTCCTGGGTTCCAGGGATTGAGATGTCTATCATGCCAAAACTCTTTGGAATAAAGCCCTTTTTCATGTGGGTAACTGTGATATAAAATCAGTTCAGAGTTCATCGTTTAGTATAAATTCATAAGGATTCATAAATTAAAAGCTTAGCACTTTCTAACACTCCATCTATTTGCAGTAGGTTTCTTTACTTACTGGTATTATGTCCTGTTTCCTCTTTAACACCCTCCCACACTTGGAATGACTCTGGCCTTTGTTCTCTCTGTTAATCTGGTGGCGAACCTTCTTCTCTGTAATCACTCATGACATATTTGTAATAACAGAGCCAAGACTAAAATCCACATTTCTAGACTTAAAATATTGGAAGAGAGTATACTAAATACCCTCATTGTTAGATATACAGCAAAAATTAGAAATCCTCACAGGGTGTCTCTAGGCATTATGTACAAAGGTAAACTAAAGAATTAGTAGGGAGCTGAATTATTATTATATGATTAATAGCACTACCTTAATAGATACTCTGCCTCAGAGAAACTCTGTTAGAGCAACTGTTTGTTTCTGAATGCCTAAAGGGTAGACAAGTTATGTCAAAATGCATAATTTCTATTTTGAGTTGTGTCCTTAACTTTATCTTTCTCTATTACCACAAAAGGAAGTATGCTAACAGGAAATTCTATACTCATCTTCAAATTATATTTTAAATGTTATTTAAAAATTTTTAAACCCTATTAGGTGGATTTTCAATTTATTAGCGACTTAATAAAAAATCTGCACACATCCCACTTACATATGAAATAAAAGGTATTTTGATATCTTTGGGTTTTTATTACTTTATAATTTTTAAAATATAGTAAGAGGTGTCATTAGTATATTTTTATGTTCTTTTCTAATCTCTCCAATTCAGGATAATTTGGAAAACAATTGCCTTAGCTTTTTAAAGCTGTAGATGTCCTATCTCTACCTTTCTCCCAGAAAGCCAAGTCTAATCATCCACGATTGAGAAACTCGGGGCCAAGTAGTGGCAGGTAAAAAAGTTATGCCCACTAAAATGAAAACAATCTTAAATATCCATCAGCTAGGGAGTAGATAAGTAATGGGTTTAATCAGAAAATGGAATATCATAATGCAGTTAAAATGAATCAGCTAGGCCTACATTTATCAGTATGGGTTAAACAATCTCAAAAATGTAACTGCATTAAAACAAAACAAGATAGGTACAGAAGTGTACCATTTACATAGACTTTTCAATAAAAGGGAAAGTATTAAATATCAACATATGAAGTCCACTGGCAAAAACATGCATGACATCATATTTATGGCTATTGCTTGTTTCTGAGAAGAGGGGTTAAGGTGTGTCCCTGTGGGAGAGAGTGTTAACTGTAATTGTACATTTTGTTGTTTTTAAAAAGAAGGAATCCAAAGTAAACACAGTCATATGTTAACATCTTCCAAAGTACTTCTTTGTTTTTGAAATTTTTCACTATTCAAAATGAATATCTTAATTAAACAAACAATATTTTTTATCTTCTCTACAAGACATGTTGGACCAATCTTGTCAAATTCATAAATCGTATACAAATTTACATCTGCAAAAAAAGCACAGCAATGGGCAAGATCTGGTGTGCTACAAACGAAATTTTAATAAAAGAGTAAGCTACAGTTTGTCAAAATATTAAATAATCATACAGTTAAATTATCTTTCAAAACCGTGAAACAAAGGTGTTGACTGATTCGAAATTATTATTGTAAAACTAAACTGATGTTGCAAAAACTTAATTGACAGGTACTTCTGCTCTTTATGAATAAACACAGAATATAGAACTCTGAAAACAATGCAAGGTTTGTACAAGATTCCTAGCAAAACAGTCCAATATACTAATGAATTTCTTTCAACAATTTCTAAGTTACTCAAACACTGCCAATGCCGAGGCATTTTCTTTGGAATAGCAGCCTCCTTTTTTAATTACTATAATTTAATAATGATATAATAATACACTAAGAGGTAAAATGAAAATAGAATATGATGGGGTCTTTGCCCAGTAGGGTTAACATACAAATTTCTGCTGAGCTGCAAATGTAAGTGAAAAACATCACTTTCTTGAAGAAGCACATAAAGACCATCACTGAAGAGCAGCTTCAAAGCTCAATTAATTCCCAGGAGCGTCTTAAGTAAAAAAGTGCCCCAAAGGAGAACAAAGCAAAAAGGATAAGTTCGAGAAATTCTGACACGGTAACAAATTCAGTATCTGTTAAGCATCAGAACTGTGAGAAGCTTATGTTGTTTCCGGCCTAGGAAAAATGTGATTAAAAATATACAACACTGCTTTTAGACAAACTACTTATTCGTGTGAAACAGGCACTAAATCCACATAAAATACCTCAATATTATTCCACAGTAATACTGTTCATCTTATTTCTATGAGGTTTCAAAGTACTAAATACATGTTTAAATAAAATATCTAACTTTAAACTGAATGGAAATTAAAAATCTCTCATTATTTTCTCTAAATCGAATAATTGAAAAGGTACACTGACAGCTAAATAATAACTATGAAAACACTCAGGGTCCCTTTGGCCATCATCTTCCAAATACTTGTGTGAGTGTATGTACACAAAGTCCAAATAAAAACTTTGACTCAATGAAGTTATATCCTGAAACCAAAAATATTCCATGATAATACTAATATCCAGATTATTTAAATTAGGCTAGACTCTGAGAGCAGCCTGTTTTCAATTATATATAAATATAGGCATGATTTATATCAAGAAGCCACAAAGACCTAAGATTAGAAATTTAGAATTAAATTAGAATTTACTAAATTCAAGTCTTCAGGCTCAAGTGTGGCTTATAGATGAAGGTTGGAAACCTCCCATGAGGGCTTTTACACAGAACGCAGGGGAGCCTGCTACTTAAGCCAAGAGCCCTGAGTGCATTTTTGCCCTGAACAGGTGATAATTAGCCTAATTAACAGGCTAGATCCTTGTTAACTAGCTGGAAAAGATATTTAACCTCACTCATGCCGAAGCCTGTCATTTTAAAACCTCTTAACACATCATTCAGATTCTAAAAGCTGTGAGATATATTTTCTGGCCCTTTCAATTCAATACAAAGGTTGAAAAGCTTTGTGTCAAATTTACTTCTGGGAGAAGCATTAAGCAAAATATTAATCCCAGGTTCCTTAGTTTACTAAGAACCAAGAGAATGACTCATTCTAAAGAAAAACATTCAGGGATTACAAGGGCTATGCCCTCAAAGATTTGAATTCATCCTTCAAAATCTCATTCCCATGAAATTTTTCTTTCTCAGAGGCCATAAACTCTGGCCTACCCAAAACCATCCTATTAAGTTTGGTTGGAATTTTCCCCATTCCACTGCATGTGCTGTATCCAATACTCACCAACACAACAGCATCTTAGATCAGGGGTTGGGGAAGGCTCTATGTAAAAGATGGTAAATATTTTCCACTTGGTGGGCCATCAGGTCTGTGATGCAACTAAACTCTGCCTTTGTAGCACAGAAGTAGCCACAGACAGTAAACAAATGAGTGTGGCTGTGTTCCAATAAAACTTTATTTACAAAAACAGGCACTGGGCCTGATCTGGCCTGCAGGCCACAGTTTGCCAATCCCTGGCTTAGCTGATCAGTCACAGCCCCCCCAACCAAAGCACCCTGATTCACACAGGGTAAAACGCCTGAAGTTGAGTGCTGCTGGCAAACAAAGGTCCACGAAGCCTCCTTCTCGGGTTTGAGAAGTTGTTTAGTCCTGAAATAGTTCACGTTTCCTGCAGGGCTTTGAAACGCCAGCATAAGAACAGGTGGAAGGAATTATACTGCATATGAGACCCATTCCAATCTCAGGCTGTCCTGTCCTTTTCACACTACCCCCTTTCAAGTGTACTGCAGAGCTGGAGGGCTTGGAAAGTTGAAACAATTTTAACTAACCATAGAAGTCAAGTTCTGGAGAACAAGACATATATTAAATTGCCACAATCCTCTAGTCTGGACTAAATGAAATTTTATCGCTTCAGGTTAGGTAAGAAAACACTGGATTTATGTAAGGAAGGTTAAAATAGCAGTTACAAATAAAGGACTAATATTACCGTTTAAAGACCATATAAAGAGAATTTCTTTTAAATCATTGCTCTTGCTGATATAAATAATTTGAGCTAAAATGACAAAATGCGTTTCAAACCCCATTTACACCTTCATCCCAAATGCCTTGACTAATGTTCAGTCTTTGGACATTTCAACACAATCCTAACGATCTTCAAATTATAATAGTTCAGCTACTTCTATATTGATCAATTTTAAACAAGTATGTATTGGAACCCACTGTTAGTCTAGCAATGATCCATGCTATGTACAAAACTATAAATAAATGAAAGAAATATAGGCCTCCCCAAAAGGAGCCTACGACTCCATGGTCAACACTGATGCCAGTGAAATAGCTAGAATACAAAAGCACCACATCATGTTGGACTTTTTAAAAAAGCTTTAAAAGACGTTTAGAAAAAGCATCCATGAGTAAAGACTGAAATTGTCAGAAAAGGTTTCATGAATGAGGCGGGGCTTCGGGTGAGCCTGAAAGGACAGGGCCGACTTAGATAACAGAGGCAGCCGGCAAGGACAAGCTCGAAGGCAGAGACAGGCTGAGGCGGGTAAGGTGGTGTGTGTGAGCAGGGAGCCAGTCATCGTAACTAGGAGTAGGGGGGTGGGGAGCTTGCTGCACAAAAGGGAGAAATAAAGTTGGAGAATTTAAACAGAGTCAGATTAAAACGGCCCTGATAACCAGACAGAGGAATTTGGCTTTGACACGACAAAAGGAACCACCAACCTATTCTCTGTTTTCTTTTTCTCCCTTCCTCTTTCTCTTCAGTGCTCACTTTTCACAATTATTTGAGTATTATTTTCTAAGGAGCTAAATGTGGCTTTATCCTTCACAAGTGCCCATGACCACATAGATACAGTACATACACATACAAGCCACAAAGAGATGCATGTCTGGAAAAAAACCTACCATAACCACATCTGAATGATGATGAGCTCTTTTATATCTCGCCAATAACACACAACCTTCCAGCAGCACGTTGGCTCTAACACTGCTATCCTTTAAGCTGTACACCTAGAGATGCTATAAAAACCTTATTTCAGAGCTGAGAACCTTAGACCATATCATTTGCATGTCAATGGAAAAATGTTTTACTAAGTTTTCAGATGACACTCTCACCAGTTATAGTATTAGAATTGGTTAACAAATATAAAGAAGATAGATTTTACCAATAAGACCAAAAACAGGCTTATAAAAAGGAGGAAAGCACTAATTAAAAAATCATCTACAAAGTCAACTGAAGTAAAGTTATTTTCTTTTAAATTTTAATATATTAAAATTAAACACAATTGATATATTAATGGAAGCTGAGTATGAACAAACATTTCCATCCCAATTCAGACAACCTGTCACAGTCCCACTCGTCAAGAAACTATGTTTTGTACAGAATTCATAAAAGTCATAATAAGGCCTTTATACTACAGTGTTATGATATTATGCCAAGAAAATGTTTCATTAACATTACTGTATAAAATTTTTACTAAGACAAATATACGTTATAGAAAAACATCGTACATCTGTATAGAATAGATGATGCCAATCCGCTTTGCTAATAAAGCTGATGGTTTCATATGAACAGTATTGCTCAGTTCCTTGCATGCCATGGATTCAGAGATAATACTTAAGGTCAGATATTCATGGTGCTGGGGCAAGAGAAGTTAGTAAGTGTCTGGCCTTGGGCAGCCTCTCTGAGCCTCAGTAGGACCATGTAATTTTTATTCCTGGTGTGTATTCATGTCAATATTTCTAAAACCGGGCACAGGACATCTCTCCATTTTGCATCACAGTCTAGATTACTGGCACTCTGTAAATAGTAAATCAAGAGAATTATCTATTATTTCACAGCTGTTTGAAACAGCAACAATAAGAAAGCCATAGTTTCCTACTTGGACTCCTCGCCAGCTCCAGCTTTCCAATAAAGGCCTATCAGGGTACTTTAAAGAGTAGTCATTTTCTTAACAAAATTAGTAAGCCGAAGACGACATGGCTGATCATCAGCAGTGCTTGGGATACACCCCAACATAAGAGATTTAAGTCTGTTATTACTAAAGCCCTGTTAGATAAAACCAGTAACTGACACCAGTGTATTCAACTTCATGAGCTTGTGCGTCAGGTAAGGGACAGCAGACCATCACTATTTATCCAAACTGTGACTTCATAGGGGACTCAGTATACAGTACACTGAAATGAATAAAATAATATTTTTCTCTACCAAACAAGTTTAAATTCACCTTCAAAATATGCACTTAAAAATTATATATTTTTTTCCTAAAAAATATTCTTATAATACTGTTCCATAGACCCATGCATCTTATATACAGCATATACAGTATGTTTTCAATTTATCCTGTAGGTCCTAATGTATCTATTATGGAAACAGAATTTCTAGACATTTGAATATATTTGCCAGATTTAGAAAGTACGGTCAAATCTGATGGTGACTATGTGATTTGCTGGAGCTAGGAAAGGCAGTCTTTCCAAACTTAGGTATTTCATTGTCTTGGCCTTTGTCATCATCTCGGCCTTCTAGCATGTCAGGATGATCTAGGGAACCATTTGAGCTCAAGGTAAGATTAGCTAGAATGGTTGAGATGTATTGCCCAGTAATCTCAGAGTTCAGTACAAAATTGACCCTTTCTGAGACCTTAGTCCGAAGAGCAGCAGTTACAGCACACTTCTAGAGTAAATATCTCAGGGCATTTGTGCACTGGAGCATCACCAAGACACGATGTAGGTGCAGAAGATGGATTCAAAGTGGATACTGTAGAGTCTGATATGGATCACAGCTTGCTTTAAATCATAATATTCTGACATTCAGATACATAAAAAGATCATGTAGTAAGGGATTTGATTTGTTCTTTTCGAAATCAGAAGTTCAAGGGAAAGTGCCAAAATTAGATTAACATAAAAAACAAGTTTTTAAGGGTTTTAAAGTCTGTGATCCAAATGAGTAAGTAGTTAATAAAATATTAGTAGGTTCCTCACTGTTCGGCCACACAGATCCACTGTGCAGTGGGGATGAAGTAACCTGCAATGAAACATGAGTAAAACTAGAGAATGCATACATATCTGAGGAATATCTGGATGGAAACAATCTCTTAAATGCAGGGCAAAGCAATTAATTTAGCTTTCTTTCAATACAAAAGAGCATTATTTATTTAAAAAATTGGATGTGTGCAGCTATGAATTCTTTTCACAAAATGGATTTGTAGATTTCACCTACTTCTCATATATTCTAAATTATTTTGAAAAGATAAATTCAGATAGGCATCTATAAATACTGCACATAGATCATTTATACTAATTTTTCAAATATTCAACATCAAACAAAAGACTATGTGCAATAACATTATCATTTATTATATACCTTCCAGCATTCAAAATATTAAACTAAATTTCTTTCTAATATAATTAAGTACATAAGCAAAAACAACTGGAAGGATGTAGGTGATAAAATATATTTATACTTAGCATAAGTATAGTGTTAGGGAAGCTAAAATGCAGAATTAACTGAAGCTATCAAAATGAGGTTAACAGCAAAGACTTTTCCATTATGGGCTGGAAAAGAATAAAAATGAAAGTCGAAGAGCTTGCTAGTTTAGGCTTTATGATACAAAGAAAACAAAACCCCTCAGCTCTTTATATCACTATCTTTTATTAAAGACTTTTCATGGAAATGAATTAAAGTTCAAGAAATTATTTCACCTACGGTAGTAACAGGTAGGCTTCTGACCAAGTAGGAGCAGCAATGGGAGTCCCGCGAGGGTCGGGTCTCACTGAGTGTCCGGCGGGGCCCAGTGCCCCTGCCAAGTCCAGAGGACAGCCCCATCCGAGCTAAGGCATCAGGCAGGGTGCTGCAGGAGCCCAGCGTGCCTGGCAGGCAGGGACCACGGATGCCTGTTCTCCTGTAACTCAGCCATGTAGTGCCAAGCTGGGCACACAGGTCTCCTCGCTAAGTCTCAGACTACAGCACAAGAGTGAGACTTGACCTACACACAGCAGCCTAAGACACATTAGCAGCTGACCTCGTACCCTTCCTTGAGGTACACTTTGCTCCCTGACTCGAGAACATGACAGTCTCATGATTTTCAGCGGTCACCTTTGCTGGCTCCTCCTCATCTTCCTGAAGCCTTGATGTAGGGTTCAGTCCTTAAATCTCTTCTCTTTTTGACCTACACTCACTCCTTTGGTGATCTGTACTCTGCTGAATTCCAAATTTGGAAATGCACCTCAGATATGTTCTCTGGGGTCTAGTCTGTATTCAGCTGCCCACTCAACGTCTCCATCAGTATGGCTAACGGGTTTCTCAAATGTAATGCATCTAAACCTGGCTCCCAATCTCTCCCAACGGAGCCTGCTCTGACAGTGGTTTTGCCCACCTCGTTGATGCCATGACTTCATTCTTCACATTGTTCAGGCCAAAATCTTGGCATCATCCATTATTGCTTATCTCATCCAATCCATCAGTAAATCCTCTGGGCTGTGCTTTTCAGAAAAATTCAGAGTCTGGACACTTCCATCTACCTCTGTTGCTACCACCAGGGTCCAACCCACCATCCTTCCACAGCAGGATCATTACGAGACGCTCCAACACAGATCCCCGCCTCTGCTGTCACCTCTCCTTACCTTCCTACCATTCAGTCTATTCTCTGTGCACACTGCAGACAGGGATTCTATTAAAACATATGTCAGACCATGCCAGGCCACTGTTCAAAACCCTCTAATCTCGCATAGAAGAAAAAACCACAGTTCCTGCAGAGTCCTCCAGAGCCTCATATGGCCGGAGCTCCCATCACCTCCTCCTTCCCATCTTGGGCCTCACTCCAGGCACAATGGCCCCTCTGCGGCCCACAGTCATGCCCCGCACACTCCTACCTCAGGACACTGGCAGGACTTTTCCCTCTGCCTGAGATACTCATGTGGCTCAGCCCCTCTCCTCATCAGGTCTTGACTCACTTGTCACCTTCTCTCTGAGGCTTTCTCTTGCCACCTATTGAGAATTGCAACACAGCACCCCAGCACTCCTTACAGTTCCTCCCTCTTTTATTTTACCACATCATCACTATTTTAACACTGACATATATTTGACTTTTAATTTTGTTTGCTATCTCCCCACACTAGAATGTAAGCTCACGACAGCAAAATGCTTGCCTGCTTCATTTTCTGCTATATCCCCAGGGTCCAAAACAGTGTTTGGCACATAGTAAGTACTTAGCAAGTAGCTGTTCAATTAATGAATTAATTGAATATTGTAAAGAGACAAAATTTACAGAATTAAGTTTATTATGCCACTTATCAAAAAAATACACACATGTCACACATATACACATGTATGAATCGACAAACAAATAGAAAACAGTCGGGACAGATTCACACCAAACTGTAAATAGTAGTCATCTTGGATGGGAAATAGGATGTGGCTGGGGAAGGCTGGAGGAAGAGGAAGGACACCAATTTTGGAAAAGGAAACTCCTAAAGCGATGCTCCCAAAGGCTGCCCCTCTCTGGTACAGAAAAGGGTTCTGAGGACAAGAGTCAATTGAACAGATCTGGCTGGGATCAAAACCCCATCAGGGTTGGTGAGAAATTCTATCTCCATCATATTTTAAGGCCCTGTCTTTCTATCTGTGGGGTCTATATACAGTCCAAGTGCTAGTTAATTCCCTACTGGAACAAACAGACCTGACTTCCAGGAGACACAAACTTCTGTATCTCTATTCTTTAATTTGCCTAAGACAGTAAAACAAAACAAAAGAAAGTAACACTCTAATAAATAATGCTGCCAGGCATAGCTGTATAATAATACAAAACCAGAAGTACAAGTATGGGAAAGTAAGAGACTAATGAGAGCAGAAGAGCAGAGAATGCATGCTGCAACCAACACCCTAAAATCAGCTGCTCTAATACCTTACAGACAGCAGGTGCTCAAACAATTACTGAATTGAAAATTTTCAACTAAAACCGAGAGACTAGGATAGAAAAACATAACAATAAAAGATAAATAAGGGCCAGCCCCAGTGGCCTAGTGGTTAAGGTCAGCACGCTCTGCTTTGGCAGCCCAGGTTCGGTTCCCAGGCGCAGACCTACACCAGTCATCTGTCAGTGGCCATGCTGCGGCAGCAGTTCACATACAAAAAGAGGAAGATTGGCAATAGGTGTTAGCTCAGGGCAAATCTTCCTCAGCCAAAAAAAAAAAAAAAAAGATAAATAAAAGGACACTTCTATATATAAGCAGAAGATACAGATGAAGCATTCCACTGGAATTTACATGATGACATTCAAAAAAACTTGCTTAAAAACTAAAGAAAAGATAGTAAAAGACAAAGAGATACTTGTCCTCATTTATAGAAACCACCACATGCAATATCCAGAGATCTGTGTTGTACATCTCCAAATATCACTAACATTTTTCATAAAAAATAAATTTATATCAATTACTAGTATCTACTATTATTCAAAAATAATACGCAATAGAGCGCTAAGCAATATACACAGAGTCACTTAGAAACGGGAGAGGTAGAAGAAAAGTACTTAGAATAAGAGCTCAGGTGAAAGATAATTAGGAAAATTTCCTCTGGGGAACAATGAAAGCAAAAATATTAGCACATTTTAATTGCTATCAAGTAAACAAGTCCTCTGATTGAATTTTAACTTTTACCTGAGCTTATATAGATCTGACCAGGGATTAATATGGTGGACAGAGTTGGTAACAGAGGAAAAGAGGTGAAATTTTAGAATTCAATTACCAAATCTTAGGATACAAATCTCTAAATAAGTTCATTTGAAATTTTCGGCAATTTGACTTTGATGACTAATAAAACCAATTAAAATTTTAGTAATTATGTGAAGTTACTATCATGTGCTGAAGTAGTAAATAATTTAAATAAAGTGCTATATAAATGTACTTTGTACTTCAGCATTCAAAATAAAGATGACTAGAGCTTTACAGAACACAGGGCAGAAATGCAGTTATGAACTTATTCCACAAGGCTGATATCAGTGTGTCAGATATGTATGCCTTTTGTATATTTTTTATTTCTCTCCTATCACTGTTATAAAAATTCTTAGAAAAACCTTTGGCCCCACCCTCAGACAGACTTGGCCAGGTGTGCCAGGGGAAGACAGTATCTGTCTGGTGGCCCAATAATGCTCCACTCAGCCCCATCTAACCTGCAGCTGGCTTTCCCTGGGGAGAGCTCAGAGATGGGTCCTATAAATTTACTGACCAAAGAATACTACAGTCCAGTACTGGGGGTTCCCCTTTGTTTAAAACAATCAGTACTGTTTCCAATCATTATTTACAATTAGCAAAGGAATCATTTATTTGGTAAAATCAAATTGAATATTTCAATGAAAATTTAAATAATCTTACAGAAATTTTAAAGAAAATTTCTAACATTATATTGCTTACCAATGAGTGAATAGCAAAGAAAACACTACTCACAATTAATATTTGATATAATATAGACTTTTAAATCATACTGAGAAAAGAAAAGTATCCTATTCTTAGGGTATTGAGCAAATATGAAAACACTGAATTCATCTTTAACCCTCTTTGACTTTAAAGTCATAAATCCAGATTAAAACCTTCAATTTCTCCTCAAGAATAGGATTTAATTTACAGATTCTTAGTTAAATAAATATCCATGTTCATGAAGTCAGTACTATTCACAGTAAGCAAATAATTAAATAATACAAGGTATTTTTTAAAAGAAAAATGAAAGTGTTGAATATAACACATATAAAAGTCAATGAAATAAATACATACATAGAGCAAGTAAAGGCAACTTAACAAATCAAAGAAGATTCCCTTTGGACATAACTATTCAATAGTTATTGATACGGTAGGCTACTTATTCCTAGCAACTATAATTAGACATGATGTATTCTATCCATTTTCTTGAGTTGTAAAATAACCAAGCTAAATAAAGTTATTCCTGTCCATAACATGTTATGTTGTCTATTCTTTTAGCTGAGAGCAAACCTCTAGTAAATTCCTATTTATCTCCTTGCCAATCAAGGAATGAATGACTGACACTAACGCAGCCTTATCTGGGCCTTATGTCTGCAGCACATTCTGCTAAGTGATGTCACTGCTCTAGCAGACGAAAATAAGCAGATTATTACGGTGACTAGGAACAAACTAAACATTTGGATTTTTGCATGGACAGATTTACACACTGTCTGTCAGATAAAGCACAGTTTGCCTGCTGCTTACACAACAAGAATGTGCCTGACAGTTTCCTCCCAGGGTTAGTATCTGATTACATAAATAGGCCATTCCCCACCATTCCTAAAGACTGACAGTCTGTCTTAGTTTAAAGTACAATTTCGGACTATCAGCTTTTCTGTCTTGCACACTAGGCTGATTAACATCAGAGCACTTCCTGGAGGTCCAGTCAGGTTTTCTCACTGCCTGTCTCTGGGCCATATACAATGTGGTGGACACAACGGATAGCAAAAAGACAACTTTAAAACCACTTCTGATGACTGCTCCTAAGGCATATATTGAAGGGTGAATCATTTTAACATACTTAGGTTGTGTGTGGTTTCTTTAAAGCTAGTGGTTTTATTTACAAAACGAAATAAGAAGCCTGAGCACACAAAACATTTATGTATTACACAAAACATTTACGTATTACTATTTTTACAGTTGCCATGTTTTTTAATGAATATTTTTGTATCGTTCCAACAATGAAATGAAACATCAATGACTTACCTAGTCATACAAAATCACAGTACTGAGCTAAAAAGTTATTCACCACTAATTAACCTCTTTCCTATCCTCACCACAATACCCCAAACAAAATTTATAGAATCAACACACTAATGAATGTTGATGAATCTGAAAACACAGCTTAAAACTTACTTTGGCAGCAACAAAAATGGTAGTCAAAAAATATTCATGAGCAAATTGTATCTGTATAGATGCTATAAACTTGCTGAAAATGGGTGATTCCATATTTTGGTCTGCTAAGCAATAACAGTAGTAGTAGTAGTAGTAGTAGTAGTAGCAGTAGTAGCAGTAGTAGCAGTAGTAGCAGCAGTAGTAGTAGTAGTAGTAGTAGTAGTAGTATCAAAATTCTGCAGTTTACTAGAAGCTTAGTTACGGATTATACCGGGTAAAACTTTATTTAATAATTACATACTTCACAAAAAATACAAGCACGAGGTTTTTATACAAATGGAAACATTCAAGGTGGTCTGGCTGATCAAGACAGATGAATTTCCCTTTAATAAGAAAAAAAACTTAGCAGTCATTTTAAAGGCAGCACTGAATATTTTAACTCCCTTGTTAAGAAACCACTGTTTCCTAACTGTTTTCCTTGGTCTCATACTATCTGGGAGGTGCTGCAAGGAAAAACATTCAAGTATCTCCACTACTAGTATAGTAATTAAACAAACGTCTCTTGGGCATCCACTATGGGCCAGATCCTATCCTGGGTTCTGGAAACACAAAGATAAACAGGACACAGGCCCCCATCCTCAAAGTATGTAAAATCTGATAAGAAAGAGAGACAAGCAAACACATAAATTATATTTCAAAGTAGTAATTTATCTTTTTACAGATAAATTTTTTTTAGATTCCAATGGCAATCTTCTCCAATATTAAATAGTTCTCATTCTCAGGACGATGGTCTGTATAACCTATCCTACACTTTTCTAGTGAAAAGAGTTTCTTTCTCCTTAATCATCTTTCTGCCTTCCTACAAAAACCCATCTCAGGTTAATGATTTTATAGACCTGAACATTACACACATATAAAAACCTACCAATAACTACAAAAATAACCTCAATTTTCCTCTTCCCTACCAGAATGGCTCCATGTTTGCTTTTACACTCTTACACATTAAATACTAACATTTAGCTTAAAATGTCTTACTGCCTAATACTAAATGTATTTTGTCTTTTTTCATTTGTTTCTTGACACCAACACTAATGAAGTGTCAGAGAAATAGTTTTGGGAATCACAAAGGGTGAGGTTCCTCACAATGGTAAACAATCAGAAGTCATAAACACAATATTGTCTCTAGTAATTTCAGCTATAACTTTCAAACATTCATACCCAGACAAACCAGATGAAATATGTTGCTTCAGGTCAGCTCTGATGGATCCCTCAGAAATATCAACATTATTGCTTTTATTTTATTATGTACCACACTTCATAACTGTACACTGCAGAGTACAATAAAAACTCCACTACACAGCTTGAGTACTTATTAAACAGGTCAAAAGTTACTATAACAAATAACTTGTTCTACTCAGGGTCCATTAATAACATATCTTGTTGTTGCTCAGATAAGGAAATTTTTTTTAAAAAGACAAAAAATAAGGGCAACAAAGGAGAAACGGATAACAATTTGAAATCTTTTATATATCCAATTTTCCTTTTCAGATTTCCTTTGTAGTACATAGTTATCTACCATAACTTTAATTGCAAGCATATGCCCAACAACTTTAAAATAACTAATTAAAAAATTGGGATCAATAAAAAAAAGTGGAAGGTGTCCAAACAAGAGTAAAAAGAAACAGTACACTGCCATTTGCTTCAAAGAAGCTTCAGAGAAGATGGTCATCGACAGTCCTCAGACAGGTCCCAAGGTAAGAAACAGCGTATCCAAGTAGTGCCTATTCTCTCAAAGATTACATCAATTTAACTGAAACACATTTCTGAAGGGATTGCCAAATTCAAACTACACTGAAACATCAACCAATGGCTACCTTTTCAGGATAGGTGGTATGGCAACCTCTCTGCTGTACAAGGCAGATGCTTTCTATAAATAAAACCAGCTGAATTTGAAGCCGACCACTGCAATAACAAAACTGGGAAACAATAAATGAGAGAAGATTAAAAACAAAGCAAATGATATTTAAGGTATCTTGGGAAATTTATATTGTGAGTAAACAATGGAAACGAATTCTTTAAAGTCAAGGAAAACATTTATGGACAACTGGGTGATAAAAAGTGGACATTTTTCCTTATTTCTATCACCTGGAATGAAGGAAGGAAAGAAGGGAGGGATGGAGGGATACAGGGAGGGAAGAACAACCACGAGGTCAAGCACCACAATTCAGAGAAATCAACATCATAAATTTTTTTTTTGCCATCAATATGAGTAAATACAATCAAGCAGCAAAAATATATGGATAAAGGACTCAAGTACTCAGTAGTTCATTAATTTTCATAAAACATTTACTACTTCATGAACTTGTAATTTTTATATAATCCAAATTGGATATTTACTATAAAGCAAATTCACATCTTAGGCGTATTTAGGTGAGAATTCTTATGTATTCCATTTATTTTTTAATTACTGACTGACAATGGCCTGACTTTTTCTAGAATTTGTTATCCATTTGCCATCACAGGAATCAAGATAATTAAAAGGAAACTCACTTGATGAGTTACAGATTTCACCAGGGTCTAGCCCAAGGCCTGGCACCTACCAAGGACTCAACAAATGGACAGTGAAAAAAAACTGACTTTTTTCTTTACTTTGGTGTATCAGAAAGTTAAATATCTACAAAACACTTGTAAATGTTACTATGAAATATGAAATAAGCCTGAAGAACTACTAACTCTAATCCAGAGGTGTGATTATTTCCTAAAAATTAGGAGGAAACATTTTCATAAATCACATTAATCAGTGGTGTTTCAGCCATCTGAAACATGTCGCATGTTAGCATCTGATGTGCCTGTGAATAGTCACTGCTACTGGGGTACAAGAAATGCTGTAATTGGTTTAAATCGGCCTGGTCCATCTGTCTTTAATACTCTTATTACAAGGCAGTAAGCAGAGAACTATTAGAGCTGCAGTATAAGCTGTAAGATCTTTACCCGTTCTTAAATCATTTAAAAATAATGAGAGCTTTAGCCTTTATCTAATTAACGAGTGCCTTCTTTGAATTAGAAAAACTGTATCATTTAGCCCACGGTTGTTTAGTAAATTGGCTTGGTGGCATGCAAGCTAATGCAGGGTAGCAGTTCCAGTGTCTTGTTCCCGGCTTCTTATTACTTGAATTATAATTCAATGATCACCTTAGATCATGGGCTATTCATAAATCAGAAGCCTGACATCAGATGAAAAATTGTATTAATATATGAAACTTATTATATAGTACAAACTGCTCTCTTGATAAATTACATTGTTCAAACTTGACAATGATTGCATTTAAAACATTATTCCTGTTTGCTGTTTTACAGACTGAAACCTCTTCATGAAAAATTTACAATGCTCCTCTGTGTTTTGGAGTCAGAGGGCAATAGTAGCAAATGGCAGACAGAAACCATACTTTAGATTTGCTGGCAGCTGCAGAGGACAGAAAACACTTCTAAGGATAGGAAGGAAAACCTTCAGCTGTAGTCCCAGGATCTCCATTGCTGGCTTTATGAAGATACTAATTGTCCTCACCAGCAGAAGCATAGTAAATAATAAAATTTTAATTTCAGCTTACTGGATTGCTTTCCTCTCCTATATAGGTGTTTCAAAGAAATTTATAGTCATAAATGTTTCACAGAAATTTATAGCATGAGAGGCAAAAATAAAGGGGCAAACCCATGAAGTTTAATTTGAATTGAGGCCGGGCTCCTTAGATGATGCGTTATGACAAACGCCTTTCGCCAAGGCTGACTGGGTAACTCAAGCTGTAGTTCCATATTATTTACATTAATTACACGAAGGCGGCTTTGTTAATGGTACATTCTGGTGTGGGTCGCAGCATGATATGCTAATGATCAAAGAAAAATCTGCATCTCCAATATTTATGATAATGTGTAATAGGAAATAGGGTTGCTTTTATTCCTTTCTCCTCACTAGAATAAAAAAAGTCAGTACAAAACAATTTTATTCAAAGAAGAATGGAAAAAGTTCTAATCGCCAAGACATTTAAGTGTTATAAACAAAAGGAAAGACTCTTATTGTTAGGGGTATTGTCACAGCCCATGACAAAGTGATAATATGGCAGTTCAGTGTGAGGTGTGTATCAAGCTGAACTGAATGGGAGAAAGCAAAAATGTAAAGGATAACTTCCAGCACCAAATTATCTCCTGTTATTATGTGTTCCACCCTCCCTCCTCACAGCCACCCTCAACAAGAAAGAACATAAGCTTCAGATAAACAGTTAATTTACACTAAGTTGCATTCATTATACGCAAGGATATTATGCTAGAAGATATTTGATATTTTTACAAAATCCATCACAACTTTTGAGAAACTTATGGGAGGACTGTGCAATCCCCAAAGATTAAAATTGCAAAAGCATAATAATTTATACATATTAAATAACAGCATATTTTATTCACATTGTTAGTCTTAAAAATTATGTCGAAATTTGTAAAATGCTAAAATAGTAATTTCACTATTATGGCTTTTTGGAGTATGAAAACTAAGAGACAAAACTGTTCAAAAAATCAAATATGATATATTCAAAAGCCTAAAGCTTTTGTGATTACTAATGTTTAAATTACACTACCTATATTTTCCAAAGACTGTTGAACAATTTTAAACACATGTCTTGTCTTATTATTAGGAGCCAGGTTTTGAATTTCCTTTTTGAGCAATAAGCATCAATAAAGCTCAGATATTTCTGGCATATTTTCAAATTAATAACGTCCTATTAGAATAAAAGTTCCTATGTAAATATGTCCTATTCTACAGAATAGAACAAAAAATCTAGGAAAAACCAATAGATAGGATGCTTTGCAAATCTTTTGTATTAAAACTAGAGCTCAAATTCTTATGTATTAGTGCACTTAAACACAAGTTACTAAGACGTTGTGTTTTGAAGTCATATGTATATATGCTAACAGCCTAAGTTTCTATGATATACGATTTTTTTTTAAATCAGATTATTAGGTTTTCTAAAGACTAGAAATTGAAAACAATATTGATTGAGAACCAAAAAAATTCTAAGAAGGAATATGTCTCTAATCTATAAACTGTTAATACATGGTTTAGATGGTCCATGTCCAGTATGATGAATAGAAATCAGAATAGTGGTCACTTCTGGAGAAAGGAAAAGGATGTAATCAGAGAGAAGCACACAGAAGACCTCAGAGGTGATGGTTCTGTTCTATGTCTCAAGCTACATGGCAGTTACATGGGGGATGGCATCATCACCATCATTACCATATATACACATATACACACACACATGACATATATATCTCTATATGTCTAATAGTGTTTGCATATTCTATTGTACATATGAAATTTACAGAGAGAATCAAGAACAATGATATACATATAAATAATACAGACATATACAGTGTGTGTATATATTGTAAAAAGAATCAAATGAATTGAGGAAAACATAAAATCTGAATAAAAAATTTTTTTTTTTTTTTTTTTTTGGTGAGGAAGACCAGCGCTGAGCTAACATCCGTTGCTAATCCTCCTCTTTTTTTTTTTTTTGCTGAGGAAGACTGGCCCTGGGCTAACATCCGTGCCCATCTTCCTCCACTTTTTATATGGGACGCCGCCATGGCATGGCAGACAGGCGGTGCGTCGGCGGGCGCCCGGGATCCGAACTCGCGAACCCCGGGCTGCCAAGCGCGGACTAAACCGCTGCGCCACCGGGCCGGCCCTGAATAAAAATTTTTAATAAAGCAGAGATTATTTTTCAAAATTTAATAGGAAAGTTAATATATTACTATGCTATAATAACTAAAGCTCAGAAAAGGCACATGGCCTCATAAGCTAGTGTAGATTCAAAACCACAAAAATGAAAAAGTGTTTCTTATAAAATTATCAATACTTGTTACAGCAAAACTAGGAATTCTGTAAAAAATTCATTCATCTCCATATAGATAGCTCATCATATACTAATTAGTAGAGATATTTCTCAGAGGAAACACTGTAATCAAAGAATTTTAGAATACCATGTAATCTTAAAAATTATCTAATTTAACATACATTTTTTACAACTGATAAAATAAAATTAGAACTTCCATATCCTTAGATGTGTTAGATAGCGGTAACACTCAGTTCTTTTCTCCTTTGTTTAGGGCTCTTTCAGTCATAAAACACTGACTCTGATATCCCTTATCCCAGGAAGCAGACACTTCTGGTTCAAGACATTAAACTACTCGAGTTGATCCAGTAAAGGAGCCAGACAGACTGAGCTGGGCTGGGCTCACTCACTCATCCACCAAACATTTACAGACCATCAAATACATGACAGGTAATATCAAGAAGTCTAGAAATTAAATAATGAATAAATTCTGCCATGAAGCCATTTAAAATTGTCCGATGGCTTCCCATTGATATCCCAACACCTTACTGTGATCTCTGAGAACTGAGATAATCTAGGCCCTGCTCATCTCTCCAATGATCTATCATTAACCTCCTCTTTACTATGCTTCAGCCACATTTGCCTCTTACTGTTCATCAAACTTGGAATGTTTATGTACTTAATTTTTAGATGGGTCAGTGGGTAGGTGGATGGTCGGATGGCTGGCTGGATGAATAAACAAAAAGTCTAACAGCATCACAGACAAGTAAACCAACAATGACATATGCTCTGATGAGTAAAAGGACAAAGTATGCCGGTTTTGAGAACTAGAGACAATAAGAAGTGTTGCAGACTGTTTGAAACGAAGGAGACATGAGTTATACTTAAAGTTGAAAAGAGCAGAGGCCCATTAGGTTCTTTAAAACTTATGAAAAAGAATACCTGTTCAATTAAAAATAAAAACCTATAACAAAGTCTAATTATCTAAGAAGACAACTCTGGCGCATATCTCAGGATGTCTCCGGTCGCCTGGACAAATCATTTCAGAAGTGTGGGATCCTTTTCTTGGTGGTAAAATATAAGAATAACATATAATTGAATGGACAAGAAATAAAATCTCCTCCTAAGCACCTTGGTTCAATGAACAAAAGTTCCTCCATCTGTTAATTGGAAAATAGAAAGCTTTCTAGGATTTACTCTATAAAACATGAAGGCCATAAAAGTATGCTCAGAAATCAACAGTATTTATGAATTGTCAGAAAGAACTAGGAGCATTAACTGCAAACTCTCTGACAATTCAGATATGATAAAAGTCATTCTATTCCAGTGTATAAAACAGGTGCAAGCTTTTTTTTTTTTTTTTTTTTTTTTGTGGGGAAGACCAGCCCTGAGCTAACATCCGTCCAATCCTCCCCTTTTTGCTGAGGAAGACTGGCCCTGGGCTAACATCGTGCTCATCTTCCTCCACTTTATATGGGACGCCGCCACAGCATGGCTGACAGGCAGTGCGTCGGCGGGCGCCCGGGATCCGAACTCGCGAACCCCGGGCTGCCAAGCGCGGACTAAACCGCTGCGCCACCGGGCGGGCCCCAGGTGCAAGCTTTTGATACATGCTTTTCCTTTCCTAAGGAGAAAAGTGGACCTACTTAGTAAGAACAAACACCAGCCAACACTACGCTTGGAAACTAGCCACACCTTTCTTTCCCTTAGGGAATCATAATTTGGATTAAATTGTGATATTAATAAATTTGACAACTCATTAAACTATAAGTTGATCATGAAATTGTTATATAAGAAACAAAAATCTTATATATAATACAAGATCCATAACATTTTAATGAATGTATTTCAGATGTGAAATACTCCTGTGCTCACATAAATCGAATACCATGCCAGAAGATCTCAAAAAATTATTGGCAATTGATTTGTTATAAGGCCTTGGTTAGGACTTAAAACTCATTCTTCAGAAGAGCTATCCTGGCTACCACATTATACTCTGTAATTTAGACAAGGATGTAAGTCAAGTTCACTTCTTTCTTTGTCCTACTCTGTTGAATAAGAATTTGACAGAGATTTCACACTGTGAGAAAGTAAAAAAATGAAATGATGTTTGATGTTTACCTATTATTAATGAAACTCTATGTTAGGCAGTCTCACTAAATTAGAGTTCAGGAGATTAAATTACAAAGTCTAAAAAACTGTTCAGAAATAATGCTATACATTCAATATACAAAATTTACATGAATTTCAAAAATATTTTTCATTCTAATAATAATTCCAGATTTTGCTCCAGATTTAACTGAGAAATGTTTAAATTATCTTAGTTTGATATATCTAGTTGCCAATATAAAAAAAGCAACTATATATAATATTCCCTCCTCTCAAAAGTTATATATATTTCTTATACCTGTTTAATTCAAGGCTAAACATTTCAAAAATTACTCTAAAAAAAATTAAAACCCACAACAAATGTGTGTGAGTACAGGGAAGTATACATGCAGATATATGGATGAACACAGGTGTTTTTGTAATGCTCAGAAAGTGCTGGGTTTTCCTCTTCTCTGACACTATAGGTACCTGTCCATTCTTCTGCCACAGTGTGTGCTTAAAGGATACTCTGCGAACGTTGCAGTGTGGCTGGGACCTGTCTGAAGTGCATGGGCAGTGACATCTGTTATGGATCATCTGGACTAAGCAGTTGCACATTCCGTTCTTGATAGACTGCTCTGAAGTTTGTTCAAGATGCCCTAATGTTTCTGACAACCTGTACAAGCCAAACATTTCAGCAAAATTTGCAAATTAATGCTGAGAGCACTTTACAATGTTTTGTTCTGTATTGTTCACTCTTGCTGATGGTGTCCTAAATAACAAACTGTGGCCTCCGGTGATTTTTCTCAGAATGTTTATGATGAGAACTCATTCATCTAAATCTGCTGGCCAGTGGAATAAAATAAATCAAGAATTTCCCAAATATAACAATATTTGTGTTCAGCAGATAATTGATGACTGCAGCTGCACTAATTAAAACCCATCTGAGTTTCATTAATCTTGGTCACCAGGACCAATTGCCATGCACCACACCTTGTGCAAAGCCTCATGCCATTGCGTTCAGGTCACACTCAGGTGGACCTTACTCCTAAACTTCCATGATGATGTGAAATATTCCCATTTAATATGTATAATAAGCATAATACATAAATATGTAGCCATTTAGGACATATCTCTAATTGTCAGACTCTTAATCATAAAAAGAATATAATTAAATTTTTTGTATCAGATATTTTTATTAGAATATATACTTTATGCTTGTTAAAAAAGAAATGTGTCAATGACTTGTGGTTTAAATAAATAGCTAGAGGAATAGGCAGACAGCATGATAATGACTACCATGCCTTATAGATCATACTTGCATGAAGTACAAACACCTCCCAGGGACAACTGTACAATCTATATTCGAGGAAAGACAACATTTGAATATTCAGTTCTATTAAGACATCACTGCCATAAAGTGAGTTTATAAAAATAATTGTAAACATCTATTAAACGTAAATTTCTCTTCAAAATGTATCTTACAGGAGGAACCACAGTATTCCATGCAAACCAAACAATACCATAAGTAATAGTTGACAGACATGTGGAATCCATATCATGGGAATAGTTTTTACTGATCTCTACATTACTATCCAGAAGTACACTTTGGATTCTAATCACTCATTTATTCAGGAAATATTTACTGAGAGCCAAATGTGGTTTCAGACACTCTCTAATCCAGGCACAGCAATGGACAAAATATAGCAAGTCTCTGCTCTCATTTACAGGCTTTTCCACAGGATGGAGGAAAGAATCATTGATAAATATCTAATATGTCACGTGGTGATAAGCGCTAGGAAGAAAAATGAAGCAGGATAGGGGAACCGGGATGGTGGTGGTGCTATGTTAGTTAAGTGCTCAGGGAAGAAGACCTTTCCGACAGAATGGCATACAAGTGGAAACCTCAAGGAACCGAAGGTATCAGCCTTTATTTGGATGGAAACCAGTAAAGAAAGTATGAATCACAAAGTTTTACACTCAGTCATATTTATACATTGAACAAAGTCAAAATTTTCCCCGAGTTCATACATAAGACCAGGTATCGGGTCCATGTACCCTAGGGTGGGGTACCTGCACCGCAATATTGGCAGGTGGGGAACACAAGGGGGGCAAAGAGTGATTGCTTGGCCAGAAGACATGGAGAAGTGGGAGTTAAAATGGGGTCTGGAACATCAACTTAAGAGCTATATCCTGGAGTTTCAGAAGAAACAAATCTAAAGAACCATGGAAGAAACAACTCAAAGGAAGAGGGAAATTGGGTATCAATGAAATCTATCCTTTAAAGATGAGATTAAGAGTTTCTAAAAAATTTATCCTGATAAATTTTGACTAAAACATTAAAAATAACAAATAAAATAGACGTGCACCTTTAAGTAAAAGCTACAAAAAAGAGTTAAAAAAAAGTTTTAAGTGGTGTTCACTTAAAAAAAACACTTCAGTAAAAAATCCTTAACGTCTAACAAAATAGACACTATCAAAGAAACAATGTACCATTTCACCTAATAACTATTCTGTAGTTTCAGGTATAATTTCATGAATGTGGATTTTTTTTTCCTTTAATTTTAACGTATTGCTTGATGCCCAAAAGATTTTCTTCTGTAATGATTAGCCTCTTTAGGGACAAAGTTACTTATTCATTAATAAAATATGCCAAGAATAGTAAAAATAAGACCTTTTTAATTGTTAGCTTATCTTAATTGTTAGCTTATCTTATATGCGCTAAATGGAAATTGGACACTACACAACCAACTTTTCAATATTCCACAGCTTATGAACATGCTTGTTCAAACAGCATGTTTCATTCTTATTACTATTATCTTTGGAAATTAGCACCAATCTCCCTAAGAAAACATGCTAAACACGCTAAGATTTCAGAGCACCTCCACGGTCTCTTGCTCACGACCACCTAGTTGGATGCTGACTGCTTAGGTAGGTATCCTGTAGCACTTAGGGATGTACTGAAGACTTAAAAGGGTGGGCATCCTGGGGACCATGGCACCTCCACTGTTCCGCTTTGCTGGCTGATGCAGAGGGAGAATCTTAACGCACAAAGGCCGACCATTCTCACCATCCCAACCCACTATCCCATCACTCCCACCACTACTGCCCAGGAACACACACACGCTTTCTCACTTAAGACACTCTCAGAAATACTCCTCACGATGCCTCCATAAGACAGACACTTAGAGATGAACACTATGATAAAGGCAAAAGCAACTTGCCCAAAGTCAATCAAGAATGTCACTGTAGGAATCTAACTGAAGTCATATGTGACTGCAAACCCATGTTTTGCCACTTTAGTATGATGCATTATTTTCAATACTAGAATACACTGTGTGAGCCTTTGAAGACCATCTAATATTCACGCACACGTTACAAAGACAAAGGCCCAGTGTGGTTAAGAGACTTGTCAAGGTGATGCAGCCTGTAAACAGCAAATATCGATACAGAAATCAGATCTTCTAAATTCCAGTCAGAGATCTTCCCACCTTACTGCAGTGGAAAGAGGCAGCACTCCTGGTAAATAGAGTATGCAGTTTCAGGAGAGGGAGAAAGAAAAAAGCTGTCATTGGCCTTATAAAACTCTTGCTGATATTTTTCTAATGATCACAGTTTTATGACTTGGAGATATAGAATATAAAAATATAAAATATTTTACCAAATTTATATTTTTTTACTTTGTTACACTTTCCCATTTTCTAGCTTCTACAAAAACTGAAGAAGAGGATACAATATTCATTGAAAGCATCGATTCAACAGTTGAATCAAGCAACTACTAACGAAATTGAGCACATCATTTTTCCTGTCACAAAAATATCTCATGCATGCACACACACACAAACCACCTGAAACAAGCCTTGTGTGGCCTTGTTTTCCACCTGACGCCAGAGGAGGAACTTCTCTATTTTATCTACAAAGTTCACATTAGCAAAACCAACCAACAGCATTCCAAATATGGGCTTCTAGACATGGGGTTGAGGGTTGTCCTAATCCACTTAAACCAGAGAAAAATGTCCACACTATTGCCACCAAAACCAATTTAAAAGCCATTTACTGATGATGGTCACCAATGACACTTGCTATAAAATAAAAATGGCATTGTGCTGTCTCCAAGTTGTCTGTGGCCATAACCAACTTAGAAACTTCCAGCTCTCCTGTACTTACTCTGATACATGATTTTTCTTTCTTATTTTAGGTTTTATATTCCTGCAACTTTTGTAAACCTTTCTAAGATTTTGTTGTTTTAATATCCTTCAAAGAATTGCAAAACTTTCTATTAAGTATCACCTGCGATTGACTGTGTTGTCTTTACTTCAAATCATTAATAAAATTCCTTAGTACTTGAAAGAGTTGATATGCATCATGACAATCCACTGGTCAGTTCTTTTCAACATTCTGCAATTCGGATCACTATTAAGCTTTCTTCCTGGTCTTCAGTGAAATAGGTTAAGTTTAGAAAACAACTTCTGTTGGCAAAAATCCTATATGAATTCAGGTTTGTCACACTATAATGTATACACATTTTAAGGTAAATATCTTTTTTAGAAACAAATGAATTTATAACTAGAAGAAGATACAGCACTTCTAAATTAAAGAGTTTCTTCATCAAAAGTCTAGCTGAAAAAACCAGTCAGTGCACACATAAAAAATACCTCAAGTGGGAGAAAAAAAGGTAAAACATGGAAAGCAGATTCTCAGTATGAAAGAAGGATAAAAACAGGTCGTTCTGAGAGGTGGTGGGGTTTCCTAACATTTTATAAATGTCATAAAATAAACACGATTATTTTTAAAGAAAAAAATTTTTTTTCTTTAAATTAAGAGATATCAGACAGTGAGAATCCTTTCAATGACTGGAAAAAAATATGGTCACACATCACAATTTGCTGACAGCAGACATATACCACTACATGCTGTTGACTTTCTCCTTCATTAACCATATGACAAAGCTGTGTTAAAACTACAAGAGAAGGCAATAGGAAGAGGTGCTTCCACCTGTATTTCTGCTGGCAGTTTTATCCTCATGTTTGTCATGACAGAAAAGAAGGAATTTTTTTTTAAAGTCTTTAGTTAAAAAAGTGCAAACCAATAGGGGTTTTCATCCTTGGTGAGAGCCAGGGAAACCTGGAGCCTCCTGAGCGCTAAGCTCAGGGCTTCTGAATTGAAATGAAGAATTCAGGGACTGCGGTTCTGAAGTGGGAAGAGGTCTTACAGCATATAAGGCCAAGTGTTTTTCAACTAAAGCCTGGGGAGAAAAACAAGTAGAGGCTGATACCAGAGAAGTGTGACAAACCTACAGGTAATATCGGAATTGTGATTTCTGTTAACTCTTGCCCCATATATACACAGCTCAAAGCCTTGTTTATGCGTATAGATTATGGGGGAAAGTCATTTTTCTGTTTTTATTTTTGGTTATTTTCCTACTAAGGAATAGAGAAAATTAAGTATGAGTGTAATTTAACCTCTACTACAAAGGAAAAGAAATTGGTTATTTAGTCTATGAAGCTCAGACACCTCCAGGCAGAGCATCCTGAGAGGACCATTATTAGAAGATTCCAATAGTACAAACAGAAAAACTTTATGTAAACCACTTTTGAAAACAAAATTATTTTATATTCTCTAAAGGTGTTCAATATTTAAAGGAAAATTTTGATGCCATCTAAAAAGGTTTTAACTACTGAATAAGTTGCAGGGAGGGTTATTACTGAGATGCCTCTCAACACAGTATCTGTACTGGTGCTAGTTTAAGCTGTTAGGAATTATTAAATATAAAATTAATGAAGATCAAGATTCTATGACCATATTCTTATGTCTTCCTGAGATTTATAAGATGGCAATAGGATTTTTTTGAACATTCATTTTTCCTCTTCTGATTCACTAGCATCTTTCAAAAATAATTTTTAGTGATTCATGAAATTCATTAGATAATTTCCTAAACATCATAAGTTGCACACCAGCCAAGCTGATACATATTTATGCAAATTTTCAAGGAATTATTTCACTTAGATTTTGAGCAGCTACATTTACCAGTTCCTCTGCCAGTCTGGGACCTCATTTCCAAGTGTGTGGGTTTTATTCCTGTATTAATAACCAATTTTAAAAATCAACTTGGTAGTGCAACTACTTTAAAATTAATTTCATTAACTTTCTCTCTCTCCTCATTTATAAATGGCTTCACTTGTACTCTGGTACTACTCATTTTTCTAATATACTTGTAAAAGGGATCTTAAGTCAAGATAACACCTTCTGGAAGAATTAATTCAGGCTGTTTTGTTTAAACTCAATCTTTCTCTTACAAAACTTCATTGTATATTTTAGACTTTTCTTCAAATAGTTTAAGATTCACTTAAACTTCTAGTTATCCCACGATTTCCTTTCATTGTTGAAATGACTTAGAAATACAATAAAATTATGAACTAGAATTGTTGTGTTTTTTGAATGCCAGCAAAAATCAAACAAGAAGAAACAATTAAGAAACAAAAGAAACTAAGTAGAATACAAAGTACTCTTCATTTCATATGACTTCCTATATCAGTAACCCTTACTATAATGTACACAAAAATAAGCTAGCCCCTTATTGTATGATGAAAATCATGTTTTTATAATGCTTTCCAAATAGAAAAGCTGTAGAAACTAGTTCTTGTTCTCTCCTTATTCCTAGTTTTGAGTAAAAGACATGTCTTATTAGATTGTCTAGTAAATAACCAACACAGCTGCTTTATTTCACACACAGTTACAACACCACGAACCCGAGGAGCAGAGCATAGCATCACTATTATTTCACAGCTCTTAAATTCCTTTCAATTATTAAAAATTTTAAGTTACAAGGAACAGATTTAAGGTTGACTAAAATTAAGTAAAAATGTTCCTCTCTCTCAAGGATCTCTTTTGCCCTTCTTGCCGCCTTCCGAGTCTGGCCCCCTGAAGGCAGCAGAGCGTCCTGTTCTCTTTATATGGGTCACAGATGGCCTGAGCCACATGCTTTACTCCAGAATCATCAATCAGGATCACTTGGCATTTCTTCCTTCTGGTATTTCACTTTCAGAACTTGCTTTTCAATCATTAGTTGTGTGACTATGTGTCCTTGTCTCTTCTTAGTCTGATCTCCCTTCAATTTATTTAGGGCAGACCATCAAGGATAGGTCTAACTTTAAATATCCATTATTGGCTAACTTTCAAAACTGCATCACAGTAGACCTTCTGGGCCCTTTCAGATTCCTTAAGAACAAGGACCTTGAAAGAGCATTTTCTTATCTTTTTTTCTCATAGTTTCCCATTTTGATGATTCTAAACATAGGATCCTATATCTGTAATTTTACACACTTATATTTTAATAAATTGAAATTTTTGAAAAACTGTCAGATTTTGTTTTCAATATTTCTTAAATAAAATACTATCATTATTTAACACACACACACACATACATATATATCTTTTTGAGGTATATGTTGAATATAAGTAAGAATTTAACATACTATTCCAAAAGCCATTATGAGATAAATATTATAGATAAATATATCATTCAAGCTAATTTAGTCATTCCTCATAAATATTTGTGTTAATGGTACGAACACATATTGTAAGAAGGAGAAGAAGAAATCATTTGTGCCTTAAAGAACCTAGAGACCAGAGAGAAACTCAGTTTACAAACCGAGGGGAAATGCTCTGACACAGCATTTGAGCCCATGGAGGGGCACTTCATCCACCTGTGGAAACCTCAGGGAAGGGTTCTGAGAAGCCGTCACTAGAAGATGAGCAAAACTGAGCCATGTGAGAAGGCTGGAGAAAGCAAGGCACAGTCAGGGAGATGAGAGAATGCAGCATGGCTGGAGCAAAAAGGGAGAGGAGGAAGGCAGTCAAAGGTAAGACTCAAGAAGTGAATGGGCCAGACCACAAAAGCTCTAGATCAGCACTTGAGATTTGAGAGGACTTAGAGTATAATTGTTTTAAATTTAATTTTCCTGAGATTTGACACTTCCATGCATATATTTAATACCTTATAAATCTTTTTCTGAATTATATTTAATATTTCAGCTAAACTGCATATTTAACAAAAGACAAAATTTTTTCCAGGCATTTACTGACACTATTTTACATCTACTATTTGTTGTATTACAAATAAACACAAATGAAAAAACAAGGCTCATCCCTCCAAGGAGCTGCTCATCCTGTGAGGTGAGATCCGTACACTCATTCAGAAAGTCAATGTATTTATTCAACTGTTCCAGCATAGATCTGGGCAATGGAAAAAGAAAAAATAAATCTAAGCAAGACTTTGGGATTCTCTGTGCACAACCTCATTCCCTCCAGTGTAGGTGTAAGTAGAGAGATTGTGAGTAAATCATAGTATTTGACAAAATCAGATTTTGTAGTCATGTGCATGTGAAGAGTGTGGACAACAGAAGTCCTTCACTGGGCTGCTACAGTCTTCTACTCACTATTTTTAAACCAGTGAAAAAGTAAAGATGACGGGGCCGCCCTGTGGCGCAGCAGTTTAGCCCGCGCTTGGCAGCCCGGGGTTCGCGAGTTCGGATCCCGGGCGTCCGCCGACGCACTGCCTGTCAGCCATGCTGTGGCGGCGTCCCATATAAAGTAGAGGAAGACGGGCACGGATGTTAGCCCAGGGCCAGTCTTCCTCAGCAAAAAGGGGAGGATTGGCAACAGATGTTAGCTCAGGGCTGGTCTTCCCCACACACACACAAAAAAAGTAAAGATGAATGGGTAAGAGATACTTTTGTTAATTTTGTTCTCAGGGAGGATCTCTCTCTCGGCTAAAAATTAACAGAATCAAGTTTGTGTTAAGGTGAAAATTATACAATTTTTGTTTTCAACTTCATATACTCGATCTGATTAATTTAATTAAAATGATCATAAAAGATATGAAGTTTAGAACTAATATTTATTTTTTATTTATATAGCTCTTTGGCTTACTTTAACTGAGGGTTAATTTCTAATGAAGATGAAGCAGCAAGTACTCAAAAAAGTGGTTAAAAGAAAATACTACAAGAACAAAAATATTATGAAGCACATAATAAGCCTGATATATTCATTCATCGACAGGTTATTTTGTAAGCACCACTGTGTCCCATCTCAGCTCCGTAGATGGATGGGAGCAGCACATTTACAGAACCCATGAAGAATAAGTATTCAATTGTACAAATGAAGAACAAAAAGAGCTATATACATATATATATATATATATATATATATATATGTATATAGGTCTTTTAATAAATAGACTTGTCTAAATAGCTCACTCAACAGGTCAAATGAAAATGAATCACACTAAAAAAATCACCAAGGAAAAGCTTCAGGGGTGAAAGCAGTCACTGTTTCTCAGAAGATACACTAATGATGTAAAGAGGAACAACATAAGCATAGAAGGAAAAGCTGCTGAAAGCATCAATATGAACAACACCACTACTGCAGTAAGTGTCCTAGATCATCGTGAGAAAGATGTAAGTACATTAATAAAGGAAATTTAAAAATCTTGGATACAGACAATAAATAGAAAACAAAAATACATAAATAATTATTAACTATTTCAAGCTCCCAAAATGATGTCAACCAGTTCACAAAATTCCTTACAATTTAACCATCAGCTCGCCTAGCAAGAGCTGGCTCCAACACATTACTATGTGAGAAATGTGGCAAGAGAAAGATCCAGACAGTACAAAAGCAGTAGGTGGGCTATGCCTTGCAATGAGACCTGTATGCTGGAGCAGAATGCAAGAGAGAGAGAGGGTGGTAAGGAAGTCAGACTTCAGAGGTGAGAAGAGAGGTGTGATCACTGGCTTTACTCTGAGAGAAATGAGGCACCAGGGTCAGATGCTGAGCAAGGGAATGATTTGTTCTGACTTTCAGCATCAATGTGTTTGCATGCTGAGAACAGAATGCATGAGAGAAGGGAAGAATTAGTTAGGAGGATCTTAGAGTAATTAAGACATGAGATGATGGTACATTTGACCAAGATTGTTAGAAAGAAAAGTGATAAGGAGTGATCAAATTCTGAACGTACTTTGACTCTCATGAGTAGGATATGGGATGTGAGAGAGAGAGAGAGGTCCAGGATTACTCCCAGGTTTATGGCTTACGCAAACAGAAGGGTTTGGGGAGAAGAGGAAGAATCCTCAACACAGACCCAAGAAGGAGTGACAGGTAAAGGACAAGAAAGACTAAGAAAGTGTAGTGTCCTGAAAGCCATGCAAAGAAGTATATCGAAGAAGAGAATCTTCCTAAAGTCATATTTTCACCTTCCTACTGTACAGTTCTAAAATCAGAGTACTGGTCTAGAATCTCAGATCCCTTCCCAGTGTAATATGCTAGAGTGGATGATCTTCGATTGGATATTATATTCCCACACAAAATTCAACTTGCCCAAAAACAAACTCTTCACTTCCTGCCTCAAGTCTCCTTACTAACTTGCACATTCTGCAGTGCTTCCTGTTTTCTGCATATTCCTGGTGTCCGTAAGGAAATATCATTACTGCCACTGATGTCATTATCTACTCTTCTCTTTTATTGCCCAATTTATTACTAAGTCCTATAACTTCTTGATAAAGACTTCACCACTGTGCCCTTTTGATACACATACAGAGTTTTTAGGTATTTACAGTGGGGTTACCTATCTACACTGCTTAACAATTGGAAATATATTTTTCTATGGATGACAGTTTTATGTGTCCGCTTAGAGAGGTTGTAGTCCCCAGTTATTCAATCAAACACTAATCTAGGTGTTTCCAGGAAGGTATTTTGTAGATGTGATAACATCTCAAATCAGCTGACTTAAAGTAAAGGAAATTATCCTCTCTAATCTGGTGGGCCTCATCTAATCAGCCGAAAGGCTTTAAGAGAAGAACTGAGCTTTCCCTGAGGAAGAAGAAATTTGGACTGTGGACTGTAACTTCCACTCCTGCTGGAGAGTTTCCAACCTGAACTTCAGATTTCAGACTTGTTCAGCCAGCCCCAGCATTCCATAATCCAATTCCTTGTAATAAATCTCTAATGTGTGTATGTGCGTAAGTGTGCACGTGTGTGTGTATCCAACCTACTGTTTTTCTGGGAGAACCCAGATTGGTACATTATGTTCCAGTGGTAACTATTCTAGCAATTTTGAATGGGCAAGGGCAACTGTTTTCCCTGCAAGTGCACATGTCCCAGTGAAATTACTCGTAAATACGTTAATAAAGAAAGTCCAATCTACTATTAACCCTGAATTACATTTATCAGCATGATACATAAAAGTATAAACACAGTAAATCCACAATAAATCGCCCTGGTTATTTTCATTGAAAGTTTTAATATGCTTCCCCAAGCAATAGCTGCTTTCAAAAAAGAAAAACAAAATATAAGTTTTATCTATGTTCTTTCTGAAGTCCATCTTTGTAAAGAACATACTCAATATAGTGACATTAACAACAGAAATGCGGAAATTATGAACACCTAAAAATAGTTAACTCCTAGATAATCAAGATTGGAAAAAAAAAAGGTGACTGAAATAGTTGAAATTACAGATCAAGGCATCTAAGAGAAGATGCACATTTTAAAATCAGACAAAAAGTATTTGAAACAAACAACTTAGTTTAAACCAAACAGCCCAACATGGACCAACTTGGCCCACTGAGCAAGAAAGCCATATATATATAGTGTATTCACATGCTTAATATCTCTATTAGTGCTCAATGCCAATTATTTTGCATTAAAATAAAGCAATGCAAAGCAACTTTTAATAAAATAAAACAAAGTACGTGAATTAAAAAACACAACGATTTTGAATAGCTGATCATGAAGGTGAAAACAATTAGGCTATAAATCTTCCTGGAAAGAACTCGCAACATTGTCATTTAAGTTAGAAAGCAAATATTAAAAGAGGAAAAAAAACAGAAAAACAAGACCACAGTGCCATAAAAGCAAAATGTCCTGTAGGCAGTGAAGCCCACGTAATGCTCTGCAGATACAGACAAGCTCAGTGCCCGCTGAGGAACCTGAAGAGACTCCACCTTGTATGGATCTTCACAGGCCACTCAGGGCCTTGCGATTCCTCAGGTCATTGACTACAGCTACGGGAATCACTGAGTAATGTGTAAAGCAGCATTGTTTAATAGGGTCTACTTAGGCTCCTATCTTAACAAACAAAATCCATTCTCAGGATGGCAGATGGAATGAAGCACAGAAATGGAAGCACGTACTTTAAGGACCACCTGGGTCAAGAGGAAGCAGAAGCTGGAACATACCTGTTTGAGTATTTGGAAAGAACAGGGCTAGAAATTCAATAAATATAAAGAATCGTCAACAAGAGCAATCACCTGAAGAAAGAACACATGATTCTGATGACTAGTACTGTTGCAAAAGCAGCATGGACGATTAAGGAGACACGGACCACCAAAAGAAACAGCTCAGTCTAAAGATGACCCAGGGGTCACCACAGCTAGCTATCTCTCCTGACCCAGGCCATTCTATGGGAAAAGAAAGCAAAAATAAGGGACGGAATACGTAAAGATGCCTATAAAACATCAGGTTTATAATTCTATGCAACTATAATGTTGAGACAGATTTTTTTAAGCCCTTTAAACAAGGAAAAATTGAATGCAATTTTGAAATTCTATAAGGTCAAACAGGGATTTGAAAAATGATTACAAAGATATAAAGATAGTAAAAATGTTAAAATTATAATAAACGAGATTAAACTAAACAAAACCTTAGAAATCACAGGTTTCTATGAAACCATCTGCAGCGATGTCTTAACTGACTATAATATCTTAAGGCATATTCCAAGATACAGACATATCTTTCCTTGCAATGTTACTGTTTCCAAGCTTACTTAGGATATCGTACAGTCAGAGAAGGGGAAATGTGTCTAGTTAATTATTTAGTGCAAAAAAGCATGTGTGAGGAGATGGCTTTATGTTTGATTTTGACAACAAATAAACTTAAAAATATAAATCTAATGTAATGCAATAAAACTGTAAGGTATGCTCTGTTCTTTTAAAACTCCCTCCACACTAGCACAAACACACAGGTTTTAATAATACATATCTTAGCAAAGTGCCACTGAACCTTTAAATCTGGACACGTTCCCAAGTGTAGAATTAAAAGCTTCATGACTGGGCTAAAAGAACACAATTGTTCCCATTCATATAACATTTTCACGTTTTCCTCATGTACTGAGCCACACTTCTTTAAAGAAAGTAATGAGTTTCCTCAAGAAATAATTTTTAAAGTTACACAAAGAAAAAATTAAAGCCTCAACAAAAAAAACTTCAGTATGCCCTTCAACAAAAACGGACATTAGAATTTCTGGTATTAAGAAATGTTGAGAACTTTTAATCAACTTACATTATTCTTAGCATCCTGACAAAGAACAAATTTTGAAATATTAAAAGTGATTGATGGGGCCCAGCCGGTGGTGTAGCGGTTTAGTGCGCGCTTGGCAACCCGGGGTTCGCGGGTTCGGGTCCCAGGCGCCCACGGACGCACTGCTTGTCAGCCATGCCATGGCGGCGTCCCACATAAAGTAGAGGAAGATGGGCACAGATGTTAGCGCAGGGCCAGTCTTCCTCAGCAAAAAGAGGAGGATTGGCAACGGATGTTAGCTCAGGGCTGGTCTTCCTCACCAAAAAAAAAAAAAAAAAAACCAAACTGATTGATACCTAACTTAAATTGCTTTACTGTAACAATAATGTGCAAGATGCAAGATATCAGTATATTACCTGTACTGATAGGCATTACAGTTTCACCACACACAATATTAAATTTTTTAAAATCTAAGACTCATTGAATGAGGTAATGTTTGTAATTTTCTCCATATTGTTCCATTCTTTAGGATGAAAACATATCATGACTACCAGCACACTAACTACTCTTGAAAGACAGTAAAGCCCAAAAAGGAATATACGATAGAGCTTATTTCACTTAAAAAAAGGATAAAACACTTGACAAGTAAAATTCCTGCAAACGTTCATGTATTGACAACTTACTGGATCTTCATGTGTAAATATATATTCAAGGTATTTAATTGTAGGTTCGTCTCCAATGACAAGTTAAGGATTCGTGGAAATAAGATGCCTTTTATTGTCTGTTGTTCAACTATTATCCTCAGGAAAATGACCTCCTCTAGGAAGGATGTTCTAAATCCACTTTTTAAGAACCTTCTGGAGTAGCACATTTCTACCTCAAGATGGTGCAAACCACGGAAGTTGTAAGAGAAATTTCATCTGTGTGTAAAGGAGGAGCTGTGCATAAGCACGTACCGAGGAGACAGCCAGAAAGAAATTAAAATGCTACTGTTATTTAATTTAGGCAGAGTATATATGGTAAGTATTCAGATAAATATCAGATGTGGTTAAATTTACCATAGGTGGTAAAACAACTACAACAGGGTCACTACCAACTTCAAAAAAAGTAACTACAGAGCAAGAAGCTTCAATAGTAAATAATGATCAACTGTGAATGGTTATAGGATTTTAAGCCAAACAGTAAGTTTTATTAGATGTCAGATCATAGAACATCAGAACCAGAAAGTAGTTCTCAAACTCTATTCTGCTTAAGAATCCTTAGAGAACTTGTTAAAGACATATATTTTCTAGATGTCCACTTGGCAGCAGTTAGGGAGGGGACAGAGAATCTGCCGTTTTTAATTAAAGACTGTCTCCAGTGATTCTGACGCAGGTGACCGAGAATACATTTTGATAACACTGGTATTAAGGGTGATGAGAGCAGGGGAAAGAGATAGAGAGAAAGGCCATGGCTGTGGTTTGTTAGAAGATAAAACATAGCAGTTTACTTTGCTATTTTATGAGAAAGAGGAGCATGACATGGATCAGAATGAGCAAGGGCTCCTATTAAAGCTCCACAGAGGAAGGAAGACTGTCCTGCAAGGTTGTGCTTAAAGATCAACAATAGGATGCTAAGAGGGGTCAGCTGAGGGTAGAGAGGTCGGCTAATTTAAATGTGAAAGACAGGAACACTGGGCTGCTAACAAGAACCATCAAATCAGAAGAAATTAGTGACACAGAGGCAGAAGAGACCACTCCAAATTGTACATACGGCCAAGTATCCTTGGCAATGGTGTGCAGTGTATGGGTTCGTGAATTAAGCTGCTCAAGAGTTAATGTCAGAACAAACGGTGATCTTGCACAGGAAGAATCCTCGTGACTTACACAAGCAGATTCTAGACCACAGAAGTAGGAGACCTAGGTGAGATTCAGACTCATGACCTGAATAAGGAGCCATTAGCATTATAAGTCTTTGGTCAGATGTAGGTTCTAAGAAAAAAAATAGTCTTGAGTGACAACCAAAAGGAGTCTAGTTCTGAAGGGAATGAATAGTTCTGAAGGCAGGCCCTTGACACTGTTCTGGGATCCTAGATAAAGAGCTGTGCCCAGCAGAAGTGGGGCTGGTAGGTGATCAATGCAGAGTAACTACCTACTAGCTATGGGGCTCTGAGCAAGTTACTTCATCTCTTCAAGCCACAATTACTTCACTCGGAGATGCAGACGGTGGTAATTAGATGCCCCTCACAGTGCCTGATACTGTAAGGCTGGCCCTGGTACACGTTCAAGAAATGATAGTTATTTTTACTATAACTCAGATCATTTATTCATCAAATAGTGAGAGAGGTTGTAAAAATTCTGACAACAGCTGGAAATTGAGGCACAAACTTTCTTGCCTAAGTTACACTGGATATCGGGAAGCTGCGGACAAAGCACAGGCCGGATGTGGACCAGGGCCAGCCAAAGGAAGGCAGCAGGGCGCTGTGCAGGGTGAGCAGCGCTCACTCAAGGCTTCGCCAAACACGCCGAGAGAGCTGCCTTCTAAGTCAGGAGGGCACACACGTCAGACCTAGCAAACGTGGCAGAGTCCAGCCGCGCGCGAGAGAAGAAAGTATAGTCGGAGGTTTTAAACTGGCAAATGAAGTGTAATTGCTCTGTCCCCTACGGAGAAAGGGGAGCGGGCAGAAGGAGGGTCTGCGAGGTGGGGACTGCCGTGACTGTAAGGATGCTGAAGAATGGGGAAGGCTGTCAGGCGGTCTTCTCAAGTTGGATACTCAATGACTAAGTAAATGTGCATGACTAAATATTTTCTTCCTTTAGTTTGTAACCTATTTTTTCCTTTCCTTCATTTCAAACTTCTTAAAGAACCCCTTATATAATACTGGGTCCCATTAAACTTCCAGAAACACATTTCTACTCATGTGCTAATTTCCTGCCTCTATTTTTTCTCACAAAGATCCCATAGCCTAGAAGCACCCCTTCTCCACCATCTCTTCCACAAAACCTGCTGTAAATTCAGCTGCAACTACACTCCTTTACCATCCTGCGTCTGTGCTTCCATCTAGGATATCATTATTTTTGCGCTAATATCACCTGCCCACTAGAATGTCAGCTTCCCAACGGTGGAATCTGTATCATTTTCACTTTATAGTTTTATTTCCTAATGTGACTGGCACTAACTTAGACCAGAGCAACTGAATATTGGTTGCATAAATTTATAAATTTCTTTTCTTGCTTGAAAATCTACCTCTCTAAGGTCATCTCCAGGTACATTTTCCCTCTTCTTTTCAAAACACAAACACCGCTATCCCTTTGTTCAAGATACAAACACATTTACTCAAAAATTTCCTTCTACGGGGAATTCACTTGCTCATCTTGAATAAATAAAATCCTAGACTTAGAGCAAGTCTTCCCTATGTGCTCGGGCAGCGGTCCTTCTCTCCTACTTGGCCACCACAGGCACTGTTTATACTGTACTGTGGCCCCCATCCCATCAGGCACACGGTGTACTGAGGCGTGTTGACATCCATCTAAACTGTAATCCCACACCAGCCAGGAACCAGGTTACCCCACTGGACATCTTTCCACAGCAGTTAACGCTGAACCTTGGGCCACAGAGTGCCTTAAGCGATGGTTAGTGAATTGAATTGCCTTCCCTCTCAATAGTGACAGACAAGTGAAATGAGAGAAAGTCACGGCTCAGACGACTAGGGGAGTGTCCCACTGTGACTATACAGTCAGATGTGCGCAGTGGGTGCAGAGCTGTGCAAGTGAGTTCTAGACAATCAGGGTTTGTTCTGGTAGCTGTTTCCAGATCAGGAAAAGGACTGTGAACTGAAAGGAGTCCTACGCTGCCTCCCACAGAGCCCTAGAACAAGGCAAGGGACTGAGGACTGCTCTCAGGGGAAGCCTTCAAGGCTACCACAGTCAACAGAAGGGGCAATTCACCCCTTCTCTGCAATTACAAGAAAAAAAGATATCTAGGGAAGTCACCACCCGCAACTACTCAGCAGGGTTACTGTCAGGAATCTAAGAGCTAAAGCAATTTTTTAAAAGGCAGAAAATCATGTTCATTCCTAAGGCCAGTCAAAGCCAAAGTCATACTGGTCAACTGTCAACTCTAGAAGGTGTCTCACAGTAAAAAGGCAGCTGCTTGTAGCCCTGAGAGCTAGGCAGTCTATTTTTACTCTTCCTAAGGTCTGAAAAAAGTTGAGTTCTGTTTTTACCCACATCCCTTAACTGCCTATCACCCTGCACTTGCAGTCTGGCCTGTGAGAGAGAGAAAGGCATGCAACTCTTATGTTAATGTCCCAGACCATCAAAGACATCCAAATGGCTTTGTCTAGAAGAATTTTGTATTTTGTTTGTTCTGTGTAAATATGAAGCATATCCTCTTGATAAGGCAATGCAAAGACGTTCTGAAGGTGGCACTGTTAATCCAGGCAGGGGTTATTTCTAGACAGAAATGCTGATAAGAGAATATGCTAGACAGTAGAGCTTTGATAGAAGTTCTCAAGGACCTCTACCTTAACTTGTTCCAACAGGTGCTCACAAGAGGGGGCAAGAAAGAAAAAAAAAAAGGGAGTTAGAGATTTCTTCACACCCAAATCATTCCATTTTCCAGGCATAAAGTTGCTAAGAAAGGAACTGGTCATGCCTGCAACAAGGCCCATAGGAAAAGAAACTAAATAGAACTAGAGAACAGTTTCTAAACCAGCTGGGACAATTTTATCCATATCGCGAAGGGGTACGGTGATCTAACTTTGCAAGCTGCTGTAAAGAGCTTTGCCTACAACATAGGGTTAATCGGGTGCTCTAGTGCACTCCTCCTGTACAAGGAAAGAAAGGTATATATGCCGAAGTCTGATAAACTCAGCTTAGATTTTTCAGGAAAGCCCTCCCTTGAGTCACTGGTGCTGTTCCATCTGTGGTTAGAATGTGCAACATGTCTGGGTTCATTGTTACATAATCTATTCAGAGGTGTTCTTTTTGACTCCTTGAAATGTCTTAATATAACTGCTAGAATGAAATTTAGCTAGCTTCCTCATGCTTCCATTGGCTTTAAAATGCCCAAATTATCCTGCAGGAACAGCAAATATATGGGAAGCCTGTGCTCCATGATCATGGACAACCACTAGGGCAGCATTACCTTGGTACAGAGTGGCAAATTTCCCCAGCAACACTTCAGAACATGAGGTTCCCTAAAGCAGGCTTTGCAATGGGATGTTGTATTACATAAAAATTAAATATAGTTTACACAAGCTGTGAAATGTTAGCCTGAGGCTCTTTCTATTCCCCAGGCTATAAGTTTAAAAGAATAATTCTCTTCTTCCTGCCTTATTATCTTTTCTTACTTTCTCTCCACTCAACCCCAATGATTCCTTTTCTAGTGCTAGTTAACAAAAATGGCAAATTTTCAGGTATTACTTCAAAAACATATGATAGTTTTATGGAAAAAATACATAGCCCCTATACATAATAAATATGTGCATATATATAATTATACATATAATTATATATATCACATATAAGTACATATAACATTAAATGTGTATATATTTATATATACACATATACATTCTACATATATACACATAAACATAACATATATATTATATACAAATATATATATAATGTATGTGTATATATATATGAAACAAGTCATAAGTTAAAAAGAAAACAATCCTCTCAACTATGGTAACATGTACACGTTATTATTAACACAGGTTCAGCAGGAGATACGCTAAGTGAAATCTACATCAACTGCAAAATTCAAAATTCTTCATAGTTTCCTCAGGGATTTTTTTCCTTCCTACTACAAGTTCAATGATTTCATCACATCTGAAATCAACTTGAATAAAAATCATATTTTATACCTACAGGCAGTATCCTCCTGATTTAGAGACTCTCTAAGGCTCTTTTTTCCCTTCACCTATAGTAGAGACAACGTCAAAATCAACATGAGCTTGGTCTTTTTACAACAGATCTGACTGTCTCATTCCCCTCGGAGGAGCAAAGTGCACGTATAATCACAAAGACATGGGCTCAAATATGTCATCTCTACCCTGCAGCACGGGGCCTGGAAAGGTACTTCGCCTCTCTGAGCCTCACCATCTACATCTAGCAGCAGGTGAAATCATACCCATGTCTCAGGGCTGTCTAAGGAAAGAACCTGGTGTACAGACACTCAGAGTCCAAGTATCACCTCCCCACAAGAAGGCTCTCCAATGCTCACTTGAGACTAATCAAGGATTTCCACACCACCTACCATACTCCTGTGCAGCGCCAATCCCTGTGTGAAATGCATGTCCTGAATAGCTGGGAGCTTGTCAGAGGCAACATAAGAGACCGCGAGGAGCAGGGCAGCAGTCAAGGCAAAGGAAAGGTCCCCATGCACAGGGTGATGCAGAGGGTGATGCACGGGGCTCAAGGCCACACAATGTCAGGCAGGTGGCCAGAAGCCACCACATAAACCAGGTAAGAGATCATTAGTGACGTGGTCAAATTAAGTTTCAGTAGAACATTGAGCATTATGATTCCATTATGATGAGACAAGCAGTGGGTGACTGGTGAAGAAGCAGATGGGAGGACACTGTCCTCTCAAAAAAGGATGTCAGAGGGGTTGGCCCGGTGGCGTAGTGGTTAAGTTCGTGCACTCCGCTTCACCGGCATGGAGTTCGCAGGTTCAGATCCCAGGCGCAGACCTACGCACTGCTTATCAAGCCATGCTGTCGTGGCATCCTACATATAAAGTAGAGGAAGATGGGCACGGATGTTAGCCCAGGGCCAATCTTCCTCAGCAAAAAGAGGAGGACTGGCAACGGATGTTAGCTCAGGGCTGGTCTTCCTCACCAAAAAAATTTAAAAAAGGATGTCAGAGAAAAGAGAGGAAACAAAGTACTGAATGAAAGGGAGAGCCACTGAACACAAGGTTTTTTAAAAGAGAAGAGACTTGAACAAGGTTTACATATTGAAGAGAAGGAGCCAACGAGAAGTAATGACAGCAGAGGTGCCAAAAAGACGGGGTAACCACTGAAGCAAAAGGTGATCAGGAGGCAGGAGGAGAAGCCTGCCAGCTGCCCCACCATGGAGGGACCGGGACAAGTGTGGAAGATATAAAGAGACAGCAGACATGCAGTAGGGCAGTTTCTTGTCACTTGTCACTGGGATCACCTTGTCACCATGCCACCCATCAATCCTTTCTTGGTAACAGCAGGTCACAGAGCTCCTGGAATAAAAGCTACACTTCCCAGCAGCCCTTAGAGCCAGTGTGTAGGCAAATGAGTAAAATTAGGCCAATGAGACTGAGCACAGAGGACTTCTGGAAGGCTCTTTAAACAGAGCGGCTCAGCAGAGAGGGCCCACCTCACCTGCCTCCTTTCCCACCTCTTCTCAGGGCTGAAGCGGCATGGAGCTCACTGGACCGCAGCTGTTTCGGGAGGGAGCCCCTGTGGGACGGTGGGCCGAGAGAGAGAGAGGAGCTGGGCTTGGCAGCACATGGAGCAGCTCTGTCAGCCATACTGCCTTCCTGTGATCACCTTTTATGTGAGAAAATAAACCCCTTTATGGCTACATCGCTGCTTGGCCTTTCTTACACTTCTTTTTTCTTTCTTTCTTCCTTTTCTTTTTCCTTTGAGGAAGAGTGGTTTCCAGCACTGGAAGCTGAACCTAGTATCAACTTCCTACAACCTCAAACAGCGATCACAATGCAATTCTAAATCCTGGCTTTCAGAACTGTACTATCTGGCACCAACTCCAGCCTATTCCGACTGGGCCGATCAACCTTTCCTGAGATGCCCTTACTCAGGGACACTGTCCCCAGTCACTGCTCCCTTGTCATTGGCTGCTGATTCAGTGAAACTCATCACCTCCTCGTAGAAGCCTCTTCCAACTCTTAGATGATTCAGATGTCCTCCAGGGCATACACTGATAAAACACCTGTGCATATGTTCATCATGAAACACAACACTCTGTTCAATAATCATGGTGTAATTTGCTGTCTCCCCAACAAGTACCCCAAGGACACACATGGTGAACATAGTAAAGGTCTAGAGCAAAGTCAGTACTAAGTGAACGACTGAGTCCATCTGTCTGTGAGAGGAGGCACTGAGGGGGGGCGGGGAGTGGTGGGGGTACAAAAACAGAGCTGGTTGGAAACTTGAGGACTGTGGCAAAGGTTTAAAGAACAGAGGTAAAAGGAAGCCAGCAAAATGGAGCTTTCAACATAAAGGAGCACGAGTGCATGACTGCTAGAGCCCAAGCCTTCTACCTTTGAGTCCCCATATCACCCAGTGCCTTCAATGCACATGGTACCCCAAGAAAGAATGGAGAAAATCTTATCTCAGGCAATCAAATGCTGTCAAATAGCTAACTTAATTATGCATATAGAAGAAAAAAATCCGTTATCTGAAGTTGGAAGAATGTAATAGACCTTAAAGAATATTTAAAAAATTTTAGTGATATCTTAAACACTCATGGTAAAAGAATAAAGCATCTAAAAAACTTTAATAGAATTACTGATCTGCATTTTCATTTAACAACTTCTAACAAAGTCAAAAGGAGATCTATTTTGATGGTTCTTTTCCTTTCAAAGTATGATTCAGCTACTGCAAAGAAGAAATTTCCTGAAATCATCAAAATGTCATTTAAAGTAATAAACATCAATTATAAGCTTTCAAATTGATATCCTCCTTGCCAACTATTTAAAAAAATGAAAATATCAAAAGAACTTTTAAGTTCTAGATATAAGGAACTAATAAACAGTGAGAGAAAAACGATAACAAAGAGGTATACTAGTACAAAGAGGACAATTTAATTAAAATAGGCTCTCTCCCACCTCACACCCACTAGGATGGGGCTACTTTCAAAACAGAAATATCAGTGTAGGCGAGGATGTGGAGAAAACAATCCTTGTGTACCACTGATGAGAATGTAAAATGGTGCAGCCACTGTGGAAAACAGTATGGAAGTTCCTCACAAAATTAAACATAAAATTATCATATCATCCAGCAATTCCACTCCTGGATACATCCCAAAAGAATTGAAAGCAGGATCTCAAATAGATATTTGTATACCCATGTTCATAGCAGCATTACTCATAAGAGCCAAAAGGTAGAAGCAAACCAAGTATCCACTGATGGATGAATGGATAAAAAATGTGGTATATCCATATAGTGAAATATCATTCAGCCTTCAAAAGGAAGGAAATTCTGACACGTGCAACAACATGGATGAACCTTGAAGATATTATGCTAAGTAAAATAAACCAGTAACAAAAAGACAAATACTGTAGGATTCCATTTATATAACATACCTAGAGTAGTCAAATTTGCAGAAACAGAAAGTAGAATGATGGTTGCAGGGGCTTAGGACTGGATCTTTGGGCTACAAATTATTAGAATAGTGGAAAACCTGAACAGGGTCTCTGGACAAAGAGAAGACAGGAGTTCTTTGTATGAGTCTCACAACTTTTCTGTAGTCTGAAACTGTCTCAAAACAACAAGTCTAACAAAACTTCACTCAGAATATGGGGAGTTTGGAAACAGTCTTTTCTGCCTTATTCCTCAGCACAGAGAGGGTAAGTGCCTTCTGGAGGCAGCAACGATGAACTCGCCGCTCACCTGACCCACCAACACCCAGCCATACAGTGAGTGCTCACGAACCTTCTGCTCCACTTCGGGGCACTTTACTTGGAGAGCAGGGACACCAAATACTGATCAAGGGATATCAGACATTCAAGCAGATACAGAGACTTTGTGTTTCGTTTTGGTGGGAAATAGTAAAATCATTGATAAATGTCTCTACCCAACCCCCTCCCCAAACCTCACCATATAAACAACACAGAAGTAGACATGGGAGTGGCAATCCCCAGACCAAGGAAGGATAAAGATAGTTCTTTAACTTTTAAAACTTGCTCTTATGGTTTCTAAAGAAAATGGAGCTCCACCGAACCCCACCACACACTCAGCACTTGAGCCGACTGCCAGAGAGATCCACCTTGAAGAGAGTATGACACATTATGACTGAGACAAAGGAAATGAAATGCATCAAGAAAGAGAGCAGAGTATGATCTAAAGGGCATGGTCAGCTCTCTCTGCTGTAGGTTTTCTAAGACGCCACAGTCCACCTAACCAGCAAACCACACACCTAGACTTCTACCAGCAGAGAGCCCTGGAGAAAGGCCTTCAGTGAGTGCATTTTATTCCCCTTAGTTCTAAAAAGAACCACTGAAGAAAGTTTTTGTAAGTTCTGCAAAAGTAAAGCAACCTAATAAAACCCAAATAACAAATACCTTCTGGTATTGAATGATAAGAAGAAGTTATCTCTACTAATGAACAAGATGCAGCTTTAGATGAGAAAATAAAAAATTCTGTAGCCAAATAGATTCGTACGTGTGTTTCTGTGTGCTTTTGCTGACAGGAAGCTTTGTGCTGAATGTAGTGCCAACCGCAGTCCCCATCTCATTCCACAAGGGGTTCCTACGACGATCACATGACTTCTCCTAAACACTCTCTAATTTTTTTAAGCATTTTAACTATTCTAAATTTCTTATGCATTAGTTCTTGAAAATACATTAATATAAGAAAGACAGAAAAATAGACGTGAGTGATGCTACCAAGGTACATATTGATCATTACACCACAACCCTCCCGTTTAAATAGAAGGACAAAACACGATGAGAACACACGGCTAAACACAGCCAGTAAGAGAGCTACAGGCCAGGCTTGCAGTCTCCTAGTAGCATTCTTTCAACTACATAATGGTGACAGCCATGTTCTTTCATATTAAAACTAAAATAAGTTTTATTTTTTTCACAAGCTAAATTTCAAAAACATTAAAAATACCACATAGCTTCTCAATGCCTTGAAAACTGAATACCACATTTCTCAATTAAGACTTTCCAAAATCACACTAGTACCTATACTTTCTTTCAACATAGCAGCTCCTCAACAGTCAAGACATTGATTCCCAAACCGAGGATGAATTATATCCTGGTCCAAACTCTGAAAAGTATTGAGATTGAGAGGGAAAATATATTAATAAGCATTCCTAGCCTTCTGCCTTCATCCGTGCTGCCTGCTCTTACATGCCCTAACTTAATCACACTTAGTTGAACATCGCTCTCCCAGGAGACGGTTACCTCAATATCAACCACCATTATCTGGTTTCCATCTCAAGTTTCCTTTACTACAACCAGCTAGTTGCCTACACTGTCACAATCTTTAGTTTTTAAACTTAGGTACTGAAATAAAATTGTCATACTAGTATAGTCAACTCTTCTGCCCTAAACACTTAGCTGGGGCTGAGAGCCTGTTTATGACAGGTGGTCTGAACCAAAGGTGATGCTGACCAACAAGTCTGGAATCCCTAGAACGGAGAGCCCCATCTCTTTGCCTGGCCTCACAGGAGGAGAGCCCTCTTGGCTCCACAGTGCTGCCAAATGGTGCAAATGATGACCAGACATCACGGGGATCCTGGACATGCTGCCTGTCTGACCTGCTCCAACCACCCTGGACGCTACTACCTGCCTTTCCCCTGGGTGGACTGAGCCAGGTGCAGACAAACCACCCATTTATTCTAGGTTGCTACAATTAAACTGCTAAGTCTTATAGACAAATCCTGAAATAATAATGTTTCCAGTCACATCTTCCCACTGTTTCCCTGACTCCAGAAAATCGGTTCTATTCACTTTTGCAAAAAACCCCTCCAGATGTTAAGTCCATCATTTCCTCACCCTATCATTTACACTGTAATGCCCTCCTTTCTGCTTTGCTAAAATCCTACAATGCCCTCCTTCAGTACCTACTGTAAATACCAGCATTTTCCTTCATACAGTCATCATTCAATAGTTACATCTTGAACCACTGCTACACGACAGGCACTGTTCCAGACATTAAGAGGCAGAGCAATGAACAAAACAGAGCAATGAATAAAACCCTCAAGAGAGGGATGTCAGTATGATGGTGGAGTGAGCTTTTCCCCTAAACTCTCCCCCACTAAGATACAACAAAAAGGTCATCCATATATCAATGGAGGTCTTTCAAACTACACATAGGACGTCTGGAAGACCCATGCAGCCTTACGCCTGACAGTGGAAGTGCTGGAAAACCTAGGGAAAGAGGTAGCGGGTAAGAAAGGCTCCCCTCCTTCCCTAGTGGCAGAAGCCCTGAGACTGACACCGCCTGGCTCTCAGAGAGGAAGGGGAGGGGTGGCCCTCAGAGGGAAAACCTTGACTCTCCAAGTTCCCACTCAGCGGGGAACCCCTACACAGAAGGAACGGAGCAGTTGGGGGGATGTCCTCGCCAAACTAACACTCCAGGAGAGCTGATAGTGAGTGAAGAAGGATAAGCCCCTGAGACCAGGGAGGTGAGAGTAGCCCCCTCCCCCTCCCTCAGAGTCCTGGTGAGCCCAGTGTCTGAGCTGTGTGCCCAAGCCCAGCAGTGCTGCAGCCCAGCGGAGGCACACAGGGATCCAACCCAGTGGAGAAACAGCCCAGCAGGGGCATGCAACTCTCCGCCCCTGTGGAGATCCAGCCATGCGGCCGGCGCGTGACACCCAGGTGCCCAAGCCCAGCAGCATGCAACACCCACACCCGCAGAGTAACAGCCCCGTGGCCAGTGCGCAACACCTGAGCACCCGAGCCCAGCAGAGAAACAGCCCAGTGGGGGCACGCCAAATCCCCACCCCCGTGGAGATCCAGCCCAGCAGTTGGTGGGTGACACCCACCCCCATGGAGTTACAGTTCCACAGCTAGTGGGTGACACCCAGGCACCCAAGCTCAGCAGCATGCAGCACCCGCCCCCATGGTGTGTCAGCCCAGCGGCCGGCACACAACACCCACCCCCACGGAATTACAGCCCAGTGGCCAGTGCACAACACCCAGGCCCCCAAGCCCAGCGGTGCTGCACCCTGGCGGAGGCAGGCAGGGATCCAACTCAGCAGAGATCCAGCCCAGTGGATGGCACATGACACCACACTCCTGTGGAGCTCCAGCCCAGCCACGCATCAACCCAGCTGCACTTCATTCCAGCCAGAACCCCCACACACCTTAGTGGTTTTGGAACACGCAGTTATTGACCCCGACCTAGTGGCGGCAAGCGGAATCTACGTCCAGACATCTTTAGGATGAAGAAAAATAAAAATAAAAACACATCCTCAAGCACAGAGCAAAAATACACTAAATCTCCAGATCAGAAGGAAAATGACAAGCATCAAGAAATCAACCCAGAAGGCACAGAAATTTATAAATGACAGAGAAGTCAAAATAGCTATCATAAAAACCTTCAACGAATTACAAGAAAATATGGACAGACAATTCAAGGAAATTAGGAGCTTCTTCACAAAGGTGAGTGAAACCATAAAGAAAAAGGAATCAGAATTGTTGATGAAAAACACAATGGAGGAGATAAAGAAAAATCTGGAATCTTTAAAGAACAGAGCTGACAATATGGAGGAAAGAATTACTATTATTGAGGATAGCAACGTAGAAAGGCTTCAGACGGAGGAGACAGAGCTAAGACTCAAAAGAAACAAAGAAAATCTCCAAGAAATATCCGACTCAAGAAATGCAACTTAAGAATTATCAGTATCCCAGAGGGAGAAGAGAGGGAAAAAAGGCAGAGAGCTTGTTCAAAGAAATGATAGTTGAGAACTTCCCAAACCTGGGGAAGGAGCTGGAAATACAAGTGAATGAAATTAATAGATCTGCCAAATATATCAACAAAAAAAGGCCATCCCCAAGGCACATAGTAGTAAAGCTGGAAAAAGTTAATGAAAAATAAAGAATATTAAAGGCAGCAAGAGAACAAAAGATAATGTACGAAGGCATTCCAGTCAGGCTCTCAGCAGATTTTTCTTCACAAACTCTACAGTCCAGGAGAGAGTGGAATGATATATTCAAAATTCTGAAAGATAAAAACTTTTAGCCAAAAATACTCTATCCAACGAAAATATCCTTCAGATATGATGGAGAAATAATAACTATCCCAAATAAACAAAAGTTAAGGGAGTTCATTGCCACAAGACACCCACTGTAAGAAATGCTAAAGAAGGCCCTCATGCCTGAAAAAAAAAAAAAAAGAGAGAAAGGGGATATAAAGCTTTAAGCAAGGAGAAAATAGGTAGACAAAAATCAGATAAATTGCAGCTCTCTACCAGAATAGGTTAGCAAACAATTATGACATCAAAGATCAAGGGAAGGAAAACACCAAAAATAAACACAACCTCATCACTATAAACACAAAATCACAACACAAGATGGAATAAGTTGTCACAACAAAAAATTAGAAGGGGAAGAGGAAAGGGACGGAATCAACTTAAACAAAGGAAATAAGAGGACACCAGAAAATGGACTATCCCATCTATGAGAATTTTTATACAAATTTCATGGTAACCACTAAACTAATATTCAGAACAGAGAAACATATGATAAATACAGAGAAAACTAAGAAAACCATTATACAAAACTACCAAACCGAATTGATAGTCCGACTCACACAAGACAAGAAACAAAGCAAATGCAAAAGATCTGGAAAATGAGCAATAAAGTAGCAACACTAAGCCCACACATTATCAATAATCACTCTAAATGTAAATGGATTGAATTCTCCAATCAAAAGACACAGAGTGGCAGGATGGATTAAAAAACAAGATCCAACAATATGCTGCCTCCAGGAAACACATCTCAGCTCTAAAGACAAATACAGGCTCATACTAAAAGGATGGAAGACAATACTCCATGCTAATGGCAAACAAAAAAAAGCAGGTGTGGCCATACTTATATCAGACAAAGTAGACTTCAAGATAAAAAGGGTAATGAGAGACAAAAAGGGGCAAAATAATGATAAAAGGGACACTCCACCAAGAAGACATAACAATTATAAATATATATGCACCCAACAGAGGAGCACAAAAGTACATAAAGCAACTATTAACAAACCTAAAAGGAGATATCAACAACAACACAATAATAGTAGGGGACCTTAACACTCCCCTCACATCATCCAGACAAAAAGTCAATAAGGAAATAGCAGACTTAAACCAAAAACTAGACAAAATGGACTTAACAGACATATACAGAGCACTCCACCCAAGAACAGCAGAGTACACATTCTTCTCAAGTGCACATGGAACATTCTCAAGAATAGACCATATGTTGGGAGGCAAGGCAAGTGTCTATAAATTTAAGAAGATTGAAATTATAACAAGCATCTTTTCCAACCATAAAGCTACGAAACTAGAAATCAACTACAAGGAAAAAAACTGGGAAAGTGACAAAGATGTTAAGACTAAAACACAAGCTACTGAACAACCAATGGATCACTGAATATCTGGAGACAAACGAAAATGAAAATACACCATATCAACTCAGATGGAATGCAGCAAAAGTAGTCCTGAGAGGGAAACTCATAGCAATACAGGCCCACCTCAACAAACAAGAAAAATCCCAAATAAGCAACCTTAAACTACATCTAACAGAACTAGAAAAAGAAAACCAAACAAAGCCCAAAGTCAGCAGAAGGAGGGAAATAATAAAAATTAGAGGAGAAATAAATGAAATTGAACTGAAAAAAGCAGTAGAAAGGATTAATGAAACAAAGAGTTGATTCTTTGAGAAGATAAAATTGACAAACCTTTAGCTAGACTCACAAAAACAAAAAGAGAGAAGGCTCAAATAAATAAAATTAGAAACGAAAGAGGAGAGATTACAACAGATACCACAGAAACACAAAGGATTATAAGAGAATACTATGAAAAACTATATGCCAACAAATTGGACAATCTAGAAGAAATGGATAAATTCCTAGACTCATACAACCTACCAAAACTGAATCAAGAAGAAATTGAGAACCTGAACAGACCAATCACGAGTAAAGAGATTGAAATAGTAATCAAAAACCTCCCAAAAAAGAGATTGAAACAGTAATCAAAAACCTCCCCAAAAATAAAAGTCCAGGACAAACAATAATGTACAACTAAAACTTCACAATGTTATAAGCTATTAAGACATCAATAAGAAAATTTAAAAAAATTAAAAAACTAATAAAACACTCAAACACTTATAACCTAGCAGGAGTAGACAACCAATCCATCAGTCAATAAATATTGCATAAGGTGATGAAGAACGACATGACAAAACTACAGGAGACAAAAGAGAGCCGGGGTGGGGGTGAGCATACAGACTCTGAGGCAAAATTTGCTTGCGGTGTGTTTTGGAGTCCCCAAGACCACCCGCTCACTCGGTGATTCACTAGGACTCACAGGACGCGGCATACAGCTGTACTCTTAGCTAAGGTTTATCATACCAAAAGCATCTATGAAGGACCAGTAAGGGAAAGATACAGGCCAGGTCTTGGAAATTCCGTGCACAGAGCTCCTCAGGCTCCCTCCCACCTGGAGGGGCAAACCTAGTGTCCTCCTTCCTCTAGAAATATTTCTTTCCAGGAAACCCTATTAGAAACTCAGCACCCAAGGTTTATATTGGGAGCTGGTCCTGTACGTCCTCTCTACCTTCCGTGTACTGAAATTCCAGACTCCCAGAAGGAAAGCGGGTGTTCACCATCAATCACGTTGTTTGTGCAAACAATTCTGGTACAGTAAACCACCGGATCAGTTAGGGAATGGAAGAAAAGCTTCCAGTGCAAGGTCCCCATGTGCCAACCAGGAGCCCACCTTGCATGCAGGCCCCTCTAAAGACAGCAGCCTCAATCCTGCCATGTTAGGATCCTTGATTCTCACTCTTTTCTGCACAGTGTGTAGAAGAACAGAGCAGAGTGAAGGAAGAGAAGAGGAAAAGCCGAGAAGGAGCCAAGTCCAGGCGGGGCCTTGTCGATTCTGGCACATCAGGCAGACAGAAACGAGAAGTTACTGCAGGGCTTGGAGAAGAGGAGCAGTCCTAACGGCCTGCACTTTAAGAGTGCAGCTCTGGGTGCTGTGTGAGGAAAGGACCGTCAGGTGGAAGAGGAGAGGAGGGGTCTGCTTCTCAATCCACTTACAAGGAATGGCTGACAAGACTTACTGACATTTTAATGCAGGTTGTGAGTGGAACAGCAGTCAAAATCTTGGTGTAAACAAGGAGAATAATGGAGGTGCCATTAGACTGCGAAGAGGAGGACAGACTGGGAGGAACATGAAGGTGTGTGCATTTACAGGTTACACTGGTGGACACAGAGTTTTGTTTAGGTTGTGAGATGTTTAGTAGGCAGCTGGAAATACAGGCCTAGAGGCTCAGAAATCCAGGCCCTAGATAAAATTGGAGTCCTGAGCAAATTACACAAGACAAGAGAATATGCAGAAAAAAGACAGACAAAGACACAAACATAGACACACGCACACACAAATAGAGAGAGAGACAGAGAGGAGCAATCCAAGCATGAAGCCTTGAGTCCGCCAATAGCTAGAGAGAAGATGCATGAGGCAGCAGCACAAAGGCGCTGACTAGGAGTGGCCAGTGAGGTAGGAGGAGAACCATGAGGAAGTAATGTCCTAGATGCCAAATAACCAAAGTGCTTAAAGGAGGAAGAGAGTGATTAGTGCAATTGCTTCTGATAGGTCGAGTGATGTGGGGATTGGGAATTGACCACTAAAGCTGGCAATATAGAAATCACTAACGCCCTTGACAAGGATTGAGAGTTAGGGATGAAGCCCAACTGGAAGGGGTACAGGAGAAAATGGGGACATAGGAGGTGAACTCACACAATAGAGACAACTTTAATGAGGAGTTTGGCTGCATAGGGGTGTAGATAAGTGGGGGAGGGGATAAGTGGACAGGAATGTTGGGTCAAGGGAGTCTGTTTTGTTTTTAGGATGGAAGATATTAGAGTTTGATTATATTTGTGAGAATAATCCAGTCAGGCAGAGAGAAAACCATCGATGTCATGGAAGAGAGAGGACGACGACACAAAGAGGAGGCTAAAAATGTACACGTGGCGGGTTGCCTTGGCAAGGGCACACTACCTCCCCTGTATTAACAGGCGGGAAGGCAGGGAATGTGAGCATAAATGCAGACAAACTGGTAAGGTCAGTGGTGGGAAAGAGGGCATGTTCCTCCTGAACACTTGCATTTTCTCCGTGAAACAAGTCATCAGCTGATGGTACGTAATGAGAGGACTGACTGACAGTTTGAGGAGACAGGGGGAGTGAACCAGAGGAATGTGGTAGGACAGCAGAACCCACCGAAGACTCCCTAGTGCTTAGGAGTCCCAAATTTAAAGGAAACCAATGAGCACGGTTGGGTATGCTTTCTTGATCCAGATAAACACTGCCTTGACAGCAAATCATGCTATGGATTTGTCTCCTGAACTATTCGGCGTTTTTTAAAAAGTAACTGTTTCTTCTAGAACTTACCTTATTCTGTGTACTTATCTGAACCATTAAACTAAAAGTTTCCTTAAGCAGGAACTGCTTATAACTCATAGTCCTATATTTGCACCCACTGCAGCTACTTACTTTAGTAAGTAAGACTAGTTACACATCTCTGTCTGTTCACAAATGTCACTTAACATAGATGGATAAGGGAGAAAGCCAGAAAGTGAATATGAACATTCTTATAAGCAACCATTATTTCCTATTACTTGAGTATTATGGGAAACAGAACAGAGTAAATATCTCTTAGCCACACTGTTAAACCTCCATACTCTTGCATTAGGTATAACCTATCACTCCCAAGGAATATACTTTGAAAATAAATCAACTATTAGAAGGGACAATAACGCTTCCCTTCAAGTAGAATTTTATTCATGAAAATTATGTAGAGGAGGGCAAAAAGCATCTTAGCATAATCAAGATTCCCCCCAATTAAACAAGAATACCAAAGACATAGGATGAGTACTTTTTACTCAAAAACAAAGGTCTGCAGCTATTTCCTGCAGGCCCATTCCATATTACTCACTACTATTTCAATAATGAAGTTTAGAGAGGCTCAAAATTCTGTACACCTGACCAAGATGCTGCAACACTTCGGTTGAAGCTTCAGAATTTGTTGACACGTAGCACCACCTCTCACGGAGGTGAAAGGCATGTCACAACCAAGCTGTGTTTCCAGCTGTGACATGTCTCAGTACAGACGGGCAGGAGGGAGAGCAAGAGAGAGAAATTATTTCCTTTATCATTTATCAAGACTCATGCCAAAATGCTTTAGTCTTTATTCACATTTAGTACTTTTTTTCCTGTTCAGTGGCCTTCAAAACAGTTAAACACAACGAAAAATATGTTTTAAAGTTAGATTATTGAAATGTATTGAACAATGACTGTCAAGTTTGGAAACTAGCCAAATATAAATGAATGTTATCTATTCCTCAGTCCTCCAGAGAGGGCCATAAATATATGTGATATTCCTCTGTACAGTCTTTTGCATTTGGATTTCTGATTTAGCCAAAATGCGTTTAAAAAAATGTGTAAGAAGGCAGCTGCTGAATTAAAATACATCTGTGTATAAAAGGAATTTTGCTTATTTTAGTCAAAGCAAGGAAAGTATTACAGTGAAAAAATTTCTTTTGATAGCCTAAAACCAAATCCTCAAGTAGCCATTCTATATGCATAAGCAAAAATTCAAACTCAAATTGATGAACATATACTGAAGGCATATTATATATAAGTACAACATAAGAAATAAATACTACAATGTATGAGGGACATAGAAATTAAAATGACAATGAAATATAGCACACAAACTAAACTTCATTATCTACATGTCGAGAACTGAAGAACAATTCATGTTAATAAAGCAAGCGTGGGGGAATTTGACCCACAAAAAACAAGTCATGGGTTTAAGCATGGCACTGTCCTGCAAGGGAGGGATGTGTTCTCGTGCTGTTCGTACTGTTTCACCACTTGAGATTTGATGACTAACTCAGAAAGGAAATATGGGCACAGTCTAACTAACCAAACTTTGGAAGCACAGGATACAAATTCCATTTGTACAATGAGGTCGAGTCATCTCACATTTCCAAGCTGTGTTAGTGTAACAAATTTACACACTGATAAATTACCATCTCACAGATTTCCCTTGCACATTTCAAAAAAGATATCTGAGAATGAAATTTTGAGCCAATACATAAACTGCCCAATTAAAACGCACAATATGATGAATACTGGTCACCACTATAGAAAACCCACAATCCAATGTCTCGAAAATTCAGAGTAGCTTTAGAATCTATCATTGGCTTTAAAATGGTCTGTAAAAGTACACTGTAAAAAATACTTCATGGTCACACTTAATTTCTGCCTAATACTGCAGCTTCTTGGGAGTATTTACTATTTTTAAAATTATCTTCATGTGCCCAAAACCACCGTCATGGGATTTGAACATACATAGGTCTTAATATTTATTTATTTACCTATTAATTTAAATATATATTTATTTTTAAAACAAACGAATGTCTTAAATAGTGACATAATTTTAATATTTATTTATAACTCCCATAAGTGAGGTATAGAAATGTACAATTTACTTTGTATTTCATAAACAAAAACAGTATAGTAAAAGTTATTCCATCATACCCACAAATTATTACATGTATTTTTCCACATTAACTAAAGATTGGTGGCATGATTTTTAGGGACAAAAGCCAACCAAAAAACCAAGCGAGACAAAGTGTGGGAGCTATTTATAAAATGAACTACGAACATATATTTCATCAAAGTACAGGGAACTACAGTAACAAACTTTTAGTATGTTTTGTATCGAGTCATCATTAGGATACACTATAAAAAACACTAGGACTATAGAAAAGGCGTCAAGGTTTAGTCTCTGCAACTCTTTGTCAAAAAGAATCAGAAATCCAAACTGCTGAAAGGATAAGTGACTCGTGGGATGCTGCCCTGTGATGTGTTTCTCCTAGAAGAATAGCACAATGCATCTACATGAGCTGAGATCCTTACTACCAATTGTACTGATGATGTATCAGCTAGCATGGTAACTCTACAGTCTGAGTTCAGGATATTTGCTAGTCTGTCTGGAGCATATTAAACCTTCAGATCAATGGAAAATCAGCTCTAACAATAATTAACATAAAACAGCAATGAGATTTTATTCAGAGATAGATTTTAGCACACAAACATATAAGAGAATCAGTGAGGTCCTCAGTAAATTTAACAGAGAAAAAGAAAAGAAATGTAACAGGATAAAGGTCTATAGAAAATAATTCCTTACTTATTATCTAGTACATAAATTGTATCCATAATTTTATAAAAGGCTTGTGTCTTTATTGATATGAATATTGATCAATAGTCAAAAAGTCATTTATATATTATATATATAATAATCATTAATTTTAGCATCTGCATGCTAAAATGCAGAATACTTTCAAGCAATTAGATTATATACTTATTAGAATAATGCTCTGCTTATCAAGTTATATGGATATTAATTTAAATGACAAATGCCATATGATTATATCACTTAGTCAAAAATACAATGTTTTTCATTCTCGACACCATCAAATTCTAGATTTAAATAAAAGCTAGAAAATAAACAATATTGTGGCATAATAAGCTAAGAAATGGAGGCTTAGTAATAATGTCAAGATTAAGAATCAACCATTTAGAAAGATTTTTAAACCCATTTGTTTGTAGAAATAGAATTTAGAGAAAAAAGAATTTGACCTATTGTTTCCATTTTATGGAAAAGGCAACACTTTTTATATCTAAAAATACTATCATACACTTGTCGCCTTAGGAAAAAATAACTTTCACACTGAGTTCAGCAAACATTAAAGAAACATTATTACATTTATTTTATTCTAAGTGCATCAGTGCATCATCTAGAGAAAGCATTTAGATGTTTGTGTATACCGTATTTGTATGCAGTAGAACTAGTAAAATTGTACCACTTTTTGCCAAAAGAGAGACTTTGAATTAACAGAAAAGTAATTTGAAAACAAAATGCGTTGTTTATTTGTGATTAGGTATGCTTCAATTAGTAAGAAAAGACAGAAATAAACCTTAAATATCTGGATGTAAGAAGTAAGTTTTTGACAAAAAAGTATTAAAATGAGAATGAAAGTGTAGGATGTGGAGAAAATTCCACTCAGCTCTTTCACAAAATGAACCTGATAGAGGGTTGAATCACAAGGTGGACAATTCCATTTTCCACCTCAAATTCAACATCAGTCAAACTAACCATAAATATATCACAATACAATGATTACCTAGAAGTAAGGAATTTTCTTTAATTGGCTAGATCAAGCAACAAAGCAGCAACAAATCCAAGAATGTTCTTTCATACAACAGTTTCCAGGACATTCTACAACTTCCAATCAAGAACAACCATGAGCACAACCATTATGCACAACCATGAGCATAAATATGTTCATTTCCTAAATCCTAAGGAACTGTACGGGAGAAGTAAATGAAATCAACATCTGGATACGTACTGTGCAGTCTGGAACATATAAAGAATTCCAACGTGTTATTGGGAGGCACAGAATGCTACTGTTTCATTTAGTTTGTGTAGGAAGAAAGGAAGATAAAGTTACACTTCTGCAATAATCATCTATCTATCCTTAGAAAGGACCTGAGATACTAAAGTCATATCATGAATTCACAGGAAGAGGTTGAAACAAGTGACAGGATTCAGTTTACGGACACCACCAGGCAGCAAGAGATAATAGCTAGAAATGCAAGCTCTGGACCTAGACTGACTTAGTTCACATCTTGATTCCAATACCTGCTAATTGTTCGAACTTAGGCAAATTACTTATTAATCTCTTCTGTAAAGAGCATTAATAATCATGGAAAATCAATGTTATTTAACAATTGTTTCATTGGTATTGTGAAACAGAAAATTTTAGTTACAGTTTTAAAGCTCAAAATACAATATATTCCATATTTGCTCATATTTAAAAATAACAGAAGGATAAACTCAAAAAATAAAATAAAATTGGATTCCTACCGAAGAAGGGGAGAGAGTATGAGAGAGAAGCTAGGGATGAGGGCAAGAAAGACAAATGCTATAAATGTTGACTCAGAACAGTCAGGGACAGGTGACTACAGTGCTGCTCCTTCAACATATCTGTATGTTTGAAATTTTTCATAGTAAAAAGTTGGAAAAATTTTAAAGCAAAGCAAATGTAGACAATAATCTCTAAAAGAAAAAAGCAAGATTGTATAAGCAAGAACTGTAAATTGTATAAGCAAGAATTATTTATGCAATCAGATCATATCAGTTTTTTAAAGATTGTAAAAAAAAAATCCTATTTTTAAAAATTTACTTCCTAATCCTCTGGCTTCATGATAAAAATATTTTTTGTTTCTTTCTGTGTTTGTAGTTATCCAGAATTACAATCGGGACACTGGTAACTATGATAGAAGATAAAATCTTATTGATTGCTTTTCAACAAACTGAACTACTTTCTACTTTACTGGGAATCTTCAATTAAACCAATCCCTAAAAATAGTTCAAATAAGCAAAATTTAGGATCTTTTAAAATTAATACCAACTATTGAAAAAAATAAAGAGTATAATTTGCTATATTAACTTTTCTTAATGCCACTCAAATTTCAATATTACATCTAGAAACTACATAGTCCTGAATAAAGTGAAGACTGTGAACTACACATCCAATGCAAAAAGCAGCTAACAGCACACCTGTTACTTGCATCACTTTATTCCATCATTCAGTTACTAAGAATTTTTTCAATACTCTCTTAAGATATATGAACAAATCACAATTTCTAAGTTTTCTACAAAATCATGGACTTCCACTTCCTGATACAATATATTAATGGTGCAAGCCAAAGCCCCCACCGCCACAAGCAGAAAAGGCTGATTAATCACAACAACCATGCCCCAGCGATATCAAGGAAGCTGTGGGACAACCAGAACTAGATGAACCACCATTCCAGAAACCGTGAGCCCTTCCTAGCTAGGCTGATGATGGAAGGCCATTTTCTCCCCTGGGCCATTTGCCAATTCCAGCTCAGATACACATCAGGCTTGCCCCAGGTTGAGGGGCTCCACTGGGGTAAAAGGAAACCAGCAGAAATCCTGACCATACACAATGACAGACTGGGAACTAGAGGAACCCCAGATGCAAGGCTGATCTTCCTTCCCATGGAACCTCTACACCGGCGAGGTAGGGGGTGGTGGAGACGAGCCAGAGTGAAGTTTGCTGTAGCCTCACAGCACCTCAGGGTTGAAATCCTGCTAAAGAGAAGGGGCCTGTCACAAATACAGACTCACCTTCCAGAGACCTGTCAGACTACGAAGCTGCATGGGGTGTGAGACCAAAGAATGCAGCTCAAAACCTTGAAAGGACAAATGTAGATCTTGTGCAATCTTTTAGGGATGAGGAGAGAGATCCCTCCTCCACTCTCAATCAAACACAGGATGTCCACAGCCAAAAAGAGAGACAAACAAAACGGGCACTGAGAGCCAGCCTGATGCAGCTGGCTCCCTTGTTGGGAGAGGTAGGCATCCCTCACATTTTCTGCCCAACAGAAGAAAGGGACATCTCCCAATCAAATGAAACCATGGACCTCTAAGCTCTTTCATATACCTCGTTAAGCACACAACCAAGAAATTACCAGAAATGTAAATAGGCAGGAAAATGCAACCAATAATTCAGAGTAAAAATAACCAAAGACTCTAAAATACATATAATCATCATGTTAAGGAAAACAGATAAAAAGAAAGACAAAAATGGATGAAAAAATGGAAATTTTTTTTTTGTAGAAAATTGCAATCTATATGAAAAAATCAGATGAACATTCTGAAAGTAAAAAGTTAAGATCTATTGGATGACTTAAAAGAATAATCAACATAGCAAAGGACAGGATTTGTGAATTCTGAGCAGACTCAAAATGAAATACGAAAACTGAAGAATAAGGAGAAGATGGAAAAAACAAGTCAGAGCATACAAGACATATGGGACACAGTAGAAAGGCCCATCATACATGTACATGTAGATACATGTACTCCCAGAAGAAGAGGGAGAGACACAGAAGCAATAGCCAAACAGCCAGGAATGGCCAAGAAGTTCCAAAAGTGAAGACACACCTCCACCTCCCCATTCAGGAGACTCAACAAAACCCAAGCAGAATGAAAACACACACACTCGCATGACACACATACGTGCTCTCACGCACACACGCACAGAGACATACACACAGGTACACGCACACACATCACATTATAATCAAAGTGCTAAAAACCAAAGACAAAGAGAAAATCATAAAAGCAGCTAGGGGTGGAGGGAAAAGACACTGTCTTCAAAGGAAAAACACAGGTTATCTAGAAAACTAAAATGTAATGTGGGAAAACCAAGTTCTGGCTGTTCTATCAGGGTGTGGAGGAAGACTGGATTTATAACAGTATATCTGAATCAGATTAAAGAAAGCCTTGTAGGTAATTTACTGAGTAGTTTGCTATATATTAGAAAATATATGGCATGACATTTCAATTTCACAACTTTCTGAGAGAAGTATTATTATTATCTTCTTTTACACACAGAAACTCTAAACTCCTTGCCAAAGGTCTCACAATTCCTAAATCGCAGAGCTAAGACAAATCCAGAACTGTCTGCAAATGGTTATGCTCTCAAATAGTCTGCTATGCTGTTTCACTCAAAGAGAAGGAAAGAAGAACACGGGTAAAATGAGGTACAGTTTGTAAAAGAAAGGTAGTAGAATAACTGGCAAAGATTAAGGCCAATGACATAAAGGAAAAGAATCACCGTGAAGCAATATACAAAGGGAACCTCAAAACTACAGAGAACAGAGAATAAAGGCAAAGTAACAAAGTCAAATTTAGAATGACTAGTAAAAAACAAAACTGTGAACCATACTTGCCTGATCCATTGAGTGAGATGAATGTAAACACAGCATTTGACCTAATTACATTATTTACTTTTTTCTCAATCTGCTAACAGTTTAAGACCAAGAGCAGGATATAATTATATAATGCTATTCAGCTTTAAAACACACATGGATTTCACAGCGTAATCCTAATGAATTCTAAGGAGACAACTCAGTATACCAAGTAGTGATATTACTAATAAAAAAATTTAAATCTTCTTTGATGTTTAAATAAAATATAAAACAAGAGAATAACTATGACACAGTTTCACTGACATCTCAAAAGATAAAAAAAAAAAATACAAAACTGTATACCAGAACTCTCAAATTCACCAATGAATAATTATAAAAGTTTATGACATGCAAAATACCAATCATGAAATTAGAATCTTTTAAAAATATCAAAATAGAAACAGAATAAATCATGGAACAAAGGCCTCTCATTATTTTTACCTACCTCAGAACCATAAACATGTTTTTAGGAAAATATTGAAAAAATAACTCTCACTGGGAGAATCCCAAAAGAGACTGTCCAAGGGAAGTTATTCTGCAACCATGCAGCACCACTGCAACCATCACATGGTTGACTGAATATACATTATCATGTACAAGAGAATGACAGTGCAGGTGAGTCGAGATTTACTCACACTCACAACTCACTTGAGAAAAAGTAAATGGAGCTCAAACTGATTAACCTGTTCTCTCAGAATGACTTGTGGACAGTCTGGACAATATAGAGGCCAGTCACAAGAGGAGACCTTCTGATTCCTTATATCGCCACATTACCAGAAAAGCCCTGAGGAACAGAGCTCATGGGCCAAGGTCTAGGCACCATCTCAAGAGGTCTGACATGACAGAACCCTAGGGCTTCGGAAACAATGGAATCTCAAAAACCATCCAGTTCAACAAACTCCAAGTCAGACTCAGTAAGAATTTTAATGCCTAATTCTCTGCCTTGATGTTAAATAATGTCTTATCCAACTATTAAGTCTCTCCTTGAAGCACTTTTGTTACTTAGCATTAAGATGTCCACACTCCACTGTTTTCCCTTACAAGTTGCTCTCTCAGATTCCACAGCAGCGTCTTCATCTTCCTGATCTCTAAATGGACTACCAAAGGCTTGGTCCTCCTCTTTCTCTCTCTTCCACTCCACACTGGCTGTAGGTGATTGTTCCCAGTTTCGGTGTTTTAGATAGCAGGCATAGGTCTCTACGTCTTAGAAGTTGTACCTTCAGACCTGGCCTCTGCCTTTAGTTCTAGAATTACAAAGTCAACTTCCCAGTCAATATCTTCACTTGAATGTCTGACAGTATTTTAAACCTGTCTCTTGATTCCGAAAGACAACTCAAAAAGTGTTCCTCTCACAGTCTTCTCCGTCTCAGTTAAAGGCATCACCATTGACTCAGTCCATTCCATTCTTGATTCCTCTCTTTTCATATCTTACAATCAATCCTTTGGCAAGTGCCATCGGCTCCGCCTTCAAAATTTATCACAGATCTGACCAGTCTTATCACCTTGGTCCAAACCACCATTGTCTCACTTGAACTAACTCCTTTAAGTGGTTACACCTATTCTCTATGCCATGACCTTCTGACTCAGATCACTGACCTCCACACACACTGAGGGTATACAAACACTTTCAAAAGAGTACATTAAGTCCAGATGGTTTAAAGGGATTGATTACTGATCCCTAGCTCCATTTATCCTCTTCCTTTTATCTATCTGCCTGTGAAAGCTCTTGAGGTAGAACCACAATGCCAGTTCTCCTTAACCACATCCTATTTCATAACTGCCTTTGTCTCACTTAACAGAAGAAAGGCATCCTTCTCACCCATTCTGTACCATGCTCCAAAGTGGTGAAAAGCCATTGGGGCACCAAAGAAACTACTGTACTGAAAAAGCCGTTTTACAATCTAGGCACCACAAACCTGGGTAGAGCTTCCAGTCTTTCTTGTCTGTACACATTTCTATAAAAAGAGAAGTATGACATTAGAAACAGGGCATCTGGCCTAAATTCGAATGTTCTAAATTCAAGTACACTGTAGATGGGATGGTGAGAGTGATGACAATCTTTGCTTAGAGATCTTGCGTCATGAAGCCTGAACAATGATCAGCGAAGGACACATTTCTAAAGGACAGCAACACAGAGAGAGAATGGTAAGAAAAACTGAAGTGAGTGGAACTTCATTTCACTAAGGCAAAGAAACTTATGGCAAAGATCTAGGCCTTTTCTAAGAGTGGGATTACTTCAGCTTTTGCCTTTTTTTTTTTAAAGAATGCTGGGAAATAATTTGTTAGAAAACACACCCTATCTACAAATTCACAATGATGAATTAGGAGAAAGAGCACTCTCCTTCACCCACATCTCAGTCTATCCCAGTTGAATATTCTTAGTGCTTTCAAGGAAGAAGAGGTGAAAGATTCTACACTTACTTCCAGTAGACCAATATTACATCAGTAAAAGAAACATGTCTCAGAGGTAACATAACATTTATTCAGTCTTGTAGGAGGAACATATCACTAACTTCTACACAAAGAATATTGGGTACTATCAATTTTTACTGAGTGCATATATCTATCCACTCATCAAGTACCCCTCTGCTTACTTACTCATTCCTACCATGTACTTGTTAAAATCAGATTAACTTTTAAAATATTATTGATCCTACCATAAAGACATAATATAAATAATATATAAACATATGTAATGTATAAAAATATATCTAATAATCATTAGAACTCCATTTCTAAGTCTCACAATTATAGTATCTCAATATCATTTATGTTTACTATTAATTTCCATCAAGTTTTGTCTCATCCTATTAATAATGTTCATCCATGGGGATATGACTTGAAATTTTAAGAACTCTCTTCATCTTGATAACAGATGCAATTCCAACAACATTATACTTTATATATTTAATATTTATCAATCTTTGTATTAAATTTGTTGTTTCAATTATGTAGCAGTAATAATTATAATAATCTTCTCAAGATGAGTTTAACACTTACAGCTTTTTTTTTTTTTTTTTTGTGGGGAAGACCAGCCCTGAGCTAACATCTGTTGCCAATCCTCCCCTTTTTGCTGAGGAAGACTGGCCCTGGGCTAACATCCGTGCCCATCTTCCTCTACTTTATATGGGACGCCGCCACGGCATAGCTTGACAAGCAGTGCGTCGGCGGGCGCCCGGGATCCAAACTCGCCAACCCCGGGCTGCCAAGCGCGGACTAAACCACTGCGCCACCGGGCGGCCCCAACACTTACAGCTTTATGGCCGAAGATATTAAAAATTTTAAAAACCTTACTTCAGTGTGCATATATAAGATATGTATATGTACACAATACACACACACCCCTCCCAAGAAATGACAGGATGATCATTAAAATATTTTCATATATAAAAACCATAAAATAAAATCTGTGGAGGAAGTGGGAGAGATATGAATTCAAGAAGAGAAACAAATATAAATTTCCTGACAGTTAAAGAAGAGTTGAGTCATGTATTTTTTAAATGGATGACAGTGCGCATCAAATCATCATGGTGCTAACAGCCCATCGGATACATCTTTTAAAGTGGCATAAGTAACATTTTACAATGTCAATGTTTACTATACACTAGAAATTACTCCTGTACAATTATTTATACCTGTGATGAAATGCTGAGGTCCAATTTAACAACAGGGGGTGGCAGAGAATTTGGAAAAATTATACAGGGAGACCTTGAACCTTGAGCACTGTTCTACGTGCACTAGTGTGATTCTTCAAAGTATTGCTCACCTTCTTACAACCTTTCTATGATTTATCCATAGCACGAAGAATACAAACCCCTCACCATGACTTTCGGGGCCCTGCGTGATCGAGCCACTGCTTAACTCTTGAAACACTCGCCTCGTTGTGCCTATGTCTCAGCCACAGTGACCCTCCTCAGTAAACCAAGGGCACCAAGTTAGTTCTTACTTCAGAATCTGCACTCTCTCCTACCTCTGCCTGGAATGCTCTTTGATACATTCCTTCTCATCATTCAAGTTTCTACTTAAAATACCTCAGAAATAATATTCTGCATTCTTACAACTGCATGTGAGTCTACAATTATCTCAAAAAACCTTTTCACAAAATGCTTTGGAGCTGCCTTCCCTGAAAGGTCTGTTTAAAATCACTAACCCCTGCCCACCTGTCACCTCCTAGCCTCCCACCCAACATCATTCCCTCCATCGCACCCACTGCTTTCTACGATGATGATTTATTTGCTCCCTCACTCATTTTCTGACTGCCCCCAGGAGTGTAAGCTCCAGGAGTCAACAGCCTTTATCTTGCTTACCACTCCACTCCTGGAACTCAAAACCAGGTTAGGCCTCAGTAAATTTTTGTTAAATGAATAATATGCACCAAGTAAAGGTGATTCACAGTTACAGAACACCTTCTAGATGTCCAACACCCCACTATTCCATTTATATACTTAACCTCCTTATAAGAATTCTGAAAGGAAGAGTTATTCCCTATATTTTTAGTTGAGTAAACTGAGTTTCAGAGGTTAAATAACTTGGCCAAGAAGGCACCAGTTAATAAAATGGCTATGTTAGGATTAAAATTAAGGTAGTGGATTTTAATAATCCCATGCTAGAGTTTTATTCATTATGATGTGTTGTTATTTTATTTCTCTCACTGTACTTTTCACTTATTATCTCATTTGATCCTCAGAATAGTCTTCATCTTATCATATCAGCTTTATAGATAATGAAACTAAGGCTCAGAGAGTCAAAGAGATTTGTCCAAGGAAATAAAGCTACTTAGGGACATAGCTGGAACTCAGGTGCCGTAACCCTGGCTTTAGCTTTCTTTCTGGAATCCCACAGATGCAGAGACTGAGACAGAGATTTAAAATAACGTCCACAAGGTCACACAGCTGGATAGAGAAAAGGCTGAATTAAAACTAGGCCGACTGGTTATTAATCAAATGAACTTTCTAACATATTATACTGTGCTACTGTCAAATGCTTAGGAGTTTACATTTGTTAACAGACTTTCTCAGATATGATAAAGATTTTGTTATAAACATTAGCCATGCTAATGAAAACATAAGTAGTCCACGAAGAGACCCAGTTTACTTGGGATATATGTGCCTATGGTTACACTAGACCAATGCTCACTCATTGCTGGAGAATAGTGTAGAAATCTAATTGCATACATGTTGCTTTGATCTCTACAAAGTATAATCTTACTCATGAATATTTAGTATTATTTAATAACATTTTCCTGTGTTCTAGAACAAATAGATCATTAAAAAATCAGGATGAAAATTTTTAATGATTCCAAAAGATTTACATCTTTAGAAAAAAACACTGTATTAGAAATAGGGAACTCTTTTTTAATGTATATTCCCTACGCCCTTCCATTAAACATGAAAGAGTAAAAAAGTTGAGAAGTCAAGTAGGAATATTATGATTTTCTCACCAAAACAGCATACCACTGTGATGTGCTTGCACAATACTCACATATGGCTTAAAATAATGAACAACTAAAAAGTGGAAAACAGTAAGTTCCAGTTAAAATAGCAGATACAATTTATATTTGACTCTTTGACTCTACCAATCATAGGTAGAAACACTCTTTAATGGAGTATTTATTCCCACTTAACATTGTTCAAACCTGGAAAGTAAAACTTTGGTTGAGAAACAGAAGTCAGGTCTCTACTTCAAAGTATCACAGATTTTAATGATATAAATTTTTATATTTTCTTCCCCTCATTATATGAATAAAAAGTTGTGAGGAAAACAAAAGATAATTATGGTATCCAAAAATCCAATAATGCTAGATATAACAGCATGCTTATGTTGCAGTCTGCTACTACAAACAATTTGCATTGAAAATGTAAGTAGGTATTTATCTCTATCAGTACAACCATAAATAGGAACGTATAAATCAGACCATTGCGATGGTCCAAGCAGAGAATTCAGGAGCAGAAAGCAGAAAGATTTTCAGCAATATATGACAAATTCTATTATTTATTTAGGTTTAAATCTGGTAAAATGTAATCAAATTTTAAAAATGCAATCAAAGCAGATTTCTAAATAGCACAAGAAGAAGATGAAAGACAAGATTATTTTCATTATGGCGATTCTGATCTAAGAGCCTAAATAAAAAGAAAAAAGCAACACACCTTCATGATGGCGTGCGACTCTGTCCTAAAAGAGTCTTTCATCATACAGAAATGCACCTCCTATAACATAACATAGCTTTAACATGGGGGAAAACGAGGTCATTTTTTAAAGTAAACTGTTGTTATAAGGTAACTTTTAATTTGCACATATAATGTAAATTGCTATGGTGAACGCACGTTGGGTCATGGAAACAACGGTAGCTGGATTCAGATGTGACCCGGCAGCCCAGGTGTTCAGGAAAAGTGCTGTTAACAGTGAGGATTGATGATCTAATCAAACTGTCACAGCCAGATCCTCGGCAGGGTGGCTGCAGGATAATATTCAGAAAGCAAGCACATGCTTAGTGTTACTTTAAATTGATGCTGACATTTTCAATTGTGAAAAGAAATTTTTTCCTAAGTAATATAGGAAACAACTCAGCTAACCTTCCGGAGGATATCAGATAATCATGGTAGGTTGTTGTGCAAAAGCTAACTTCTCAGAAATGTGAGCACACATGAAATACAAATAATCGGACGTTTTACAGATTTACTATAGTAATCAACGTTTTAATTACTTTCTGTTTTCTTAGATGTACAGTACTACTACGATGAATATTCTCTCCACATACAAACAAAGCAGTATTTTTAGCCTGGTATTTGCATTTGGTGGCAAAAAATTCCCAAAAGGGTACAAATAACCAAGAGTCACGTGCTGATTAATCTAAGACTTCTAAAGTCACGTGTTAATTAAAGTAATTAATATGATCTTTCCTGGTAATACTATGCATTTGTCACATGGCATGCATAGGAAAACTATGATTGGATAGTCAGATTTCAAAAAATTGCCCAACTCCACAATTTTAAGAGGTTTTTTTTAATCACTGATGATGGCAGTTCAATAAAAACTGAGTGCTTCATTACCAAAACAACAGTTCCTCCCACAAAATCACTAGAAGAGTCTACAAATGTGTGATGATTTACAAATAGCTCAAGTGTGCAAAGAAGTATTCTCCACATAAAAGAAACAGGACAATGAAATGTGTCTGACTTCAACTGCAGAAAGTCCTCTGCCAGTCTCCCTGCTCCAGGTCACAGCAGTTCTGAAAAGTGTTCACACAGACACTGGACTGCAGAGGCGCCGACGCAGCCCTGCTATTCTGTATTCTTGGCAACGTCCTGAGCTCTCAATATGCAGCCTTTCCTCAACAGCCAAGGACAATCAAGTGGGTTAAATTGCTTCATGTTTTCAAGAGACGTTATGAAGCATTTTCGTGAAAATTTTTCGCTCCGTCATTCCTGACCTTTTTGAAACGGTGCCCTAGTAAGTATTAATATTGATAAAAACCACATTATCTCTGTCATTCATTGCTGACACACGGACCCAAGGTAACACAACACAGCTTCCCTGGTTCTTATAACATACAAATATGACCAAAGTAGAAATACTGAACTTTCTATTTCACGTGGAATCAGAACCAGCTTATACATACTCTGGTAAGACTGACCCATTTCTTAAAATCTGTCCTTTTAAAATTTCTAATAAAATCTAATAAGATGTAAAAGAAACCACATAATGCTTTTCAAAAAATCCATTTAAAAATTGTTAATATGAATAAGGAAAGTATTTTTCTCGCAAAAAGTAAACACTATGTACCCTTCCTTAACGATACAAAATGAATTTTACTGTGTTCAGTTCTGCATACAGGGAAATCTGATAGTCATATTCTAGATGTTCAAGCAAGCCGTCTTTTACAGGGAGTGCAAAGTGTTCAAGTCTCACCTTGTAGGAGTGGACTGGCAGCAGCACATTTATGAGCCACAGGGCTGGGTGAAGAGGAGTTTTCCCTTTAATTATGGGCAAAATTGCCAGTGAGACAAACCCACGACAACTACAGTGCTTATGAAAGCTCTACAACGACTTCCAGGAGAGCAAGGGAACATGCAGGGTTTCCCCTCCAGTTAGCTCAAGATTGGGAAAAGCATTTGAATATGGGGCGAGGAGGATTGAGTGCTTTTATGGCACTTTCACAGGTAACAAAATTGTCTAAGAATTACAGGGTGGTAAAATTCCCACTAAGAGCCAGAAAAGTCTCAGTTTTATTATAAAAAAAGTATTATCACATCTATTCCTTATTTCTCATGACTGAATTCTAAATGGCATGATATCTTAAGATGCCTTAGAATTCCTACACATTGGCAAAGTAAAAACTTCTACCAGCGGTTGGCAGATAGTTAACTCTATGTTAGAACATAGACTACCATATTTATCACTAATCTTCAGTGATATTTTTTGTGTAATAAATTTAGTAACAATTTATTACAAACTTAATTATTAAAGCTTTCCTGGAACATCAAGAGTTCGATAAAACGTGTCCACATTAAATCTAGTAGATATAAAAATATGAAATCTAAAGTTAATATATTAAGTAGTATTTTTTCCTTCCACTGGATAATCACGACTTGATATTTCAAACACCCAGAATATTTTTCAATATTTTCTATTAAAGCGTTGCTAATAAAAAGGAAGAGGGAATGAGTAACAGAAGAATTTTAGAACTGATCTGATGCAAAGCAAATTAGAAATTTCTTTGAAATCTCACACTTCTGTATTTGGCTACATAAAATACGGATTTATTTTAATACAAAAACAACATTCTTCTCCATCCTCCCAATACACAGAGTAAAATAACTACCATGCCTTGTTGAGAATGAAGTGGAAGACTGGTCAAATGTAACAAAAATATGAATACCTTTAGCAGTTCTAGTTCAAGAATTTACATAAGAGAATTGATTTAATAACTTGGAAAAGATTTACACATAGCATCGTTTTCACAGTAAAAACCTAGAAATATTATAAATGTTCATTAAATAGTAATACCATCACATATATAAACAATAGATTATAAGACCATTAAAATTTTAATGTAAATCAGTATTTATAAAATTATATGGAATAATGTCCATAGCATATGGACGAAACAAAGCAAGCTGCAAAACATTATGATCAGTATGATTCTCATTTATACAAAATTCTATATATACACTTATACATATATATGAGAAGTGAGAGATGTTGCCAATGAGAGACATTAGCAAAAGCTAACTGTGGCTGTCTTTGAGTGATGAGACTTGCAATTATATTTATTTTTTTGTACTTATATACACTATACATTTTTTAACAAACATAATTCATTTATCTGAAAAGTTCTTTTCAAAATTAAATGCTTTATTTTTCGAAGAGATTCTGACGTGAAATGAGACGGAAAAAGGAAATGGCTATATTTTTAAGGAAGATCATTTTCTTCTGCAAGGTCATGTGCTACTACACTACGTTGAAGGGCCTATGTACTTTGAAGAGTTTTGGGATGTTTATTGTTCATACAGAGTAATTCACACTCTCATCGTGTCATTTCCACAATGAGTAGCATTAAGAGGTAACTGGAACAAGTTAAAGGTGTTGGCTGCTGCTCCAGTAGAATGTTTTTCCATGTGAAGCTCATAAACTAGCACTGGGTTTCTATCTACTGTACTGCCATCATTGGCACCAAATGTAAACCAACTCAGAGACTTCCATGTGTATCTGCTGTTATGAAATTTTGGTCAAATACTAAATTGAACCTTAATTACAGGTTGAATTGGTATGTACTTAAAGGTATAATACATTCAACTGCCTTTCAGTTTCAGGATATAATTTAATAGTTATTAAATAGTTACAGTTTAATAACTATAGTAATAGTTATAGTTTAATAGATATAATTTTCTATTATAAGTATAACAGAAAATATAAAATTAACAATTTAAAGCTGACAAATGATTTGAAAGAACATTCTATTTTATTCAAAGTTTCACTGATACCATTAAATTATCATTTCCATGGCCCACATTTGTGATGCTTTAAATATCTTTACAATGTAAATGGTAAATATGGATCTCTACAAAAGCACACTGATAACAAAATGGAAACATAAAGGCAGTTTTATAAAATTAATCTCATATATAGTGAACAAGGAATATTATGACAAACTAAATGTTTTACTTTTAAAGATAAAATTAAATGTTTTATCTTTTACAAGATAAAAAAGTTAAAAAAAATAGTTGATAATTGATGTTCAAGACAAAATTCATATAACACTAATTATCATTATTTTTTCAAAGTATTCCAAATAGGAATTATTACAGAATATCACCAAAAGTATAGACTATTTATTAAGTTATTTTAATAAAAAACAAAGGAAAACAAAATATCTAAGTATCTAAAAGCACTTTAAATTTTTACGAAGACTCAATAAAATTTACAACATCAATAAAATTACAAAAATATGTATATATATTTTGGTATGATGAATTTGAATGTTAACAAGCTATGCTTGAGTTACAAATAATGGTCCTAATTATTTTGTTACTGAAATAATAAGCTGAAATATTACGTAAAGTTTTCTTATCAGTGATAGAGTAAGTCATTGACAAATGAAGTCAACTGTCCAGCAATCAATAAAAAACCATATTCATTAGAGAAACATTTACTGTGACATTGGGCTTCCATTCTATGTAGGCAACAAATTAAGTTGCTGATCAAA
>CM062917.1:4870000-5015000 GCA_031878705.1 Tapirus indicus
TAACTTCTTCAGAGGCATTAGATCCCCAGCAAAGCAGACACAAGCAGAGCAGAGTAAAACAAAGCTGTACTCTGACTTGAAGGCTGGGTTCTATCACCAGCCAAGTTAAGAGCTCTGACTCAGTGGCATTTGAGCATGTCTGATCCAAGCCAGAATTTCCAAAGAAATTTAAATTATGTCTCATCACTCAGGCATCAACAATATTATGAATGCTAAATCTGCAAAAGTCAATGGTTCACTATACAAGTAAAAGAGCTCTATGTGTAAAGAGATGTTCTTTACTCTGACGAGAAGTCCACAGCTTCTCTGAGATGCAGAGAAGTTGCCCCACCATTGACATGGTCTTTGGGATCCTCTTCCAGCTTCAGACAGAGCAGCTCATCTTTTATTGGTTTTACAAGGTTGTGTTCTATGTAATTTTTTTCCTTCTGTTTAATTAAAAAAGAAAACTCAAAACTTCCCTGAAACTTTGAAATATGTTCACATACTGCTATTACTACTAGTACTAATAACAATAATGAGCATTGGGCTAATTCCTTTGTTAAATTTTTTCATATTCAAAATATAATCATCACATAAACAATATTTTTAAAAGAGGCAAAGGCATCAAATTTAAGAGAGCTGATATCCAGCAATAAGTCTGCTACTCTCTAGTTGCCAAAAATATATGGCATATCCTCATTAAAAAATTACAAATATGAAATGAGAAAAAGACATTCTGAACACTACAATGCATTGTGAGAATTAAAGAGGAAATTAATATTTTAACTAACTTTGAAAAACTTTCATATATAGGTTCTGCTGAATCTGCTGTTTCCCACAACCCTTTCCTCCACCAGAATAGCAGGAAAAGGGGGGGCAGAGATATTATTTTGACTTTAGCAACTGAAAACTTCTTTAATATGTTTTTATCTAAAAACAAGCACTTTTAAATTATAAAATGCTGTGTATATATATAATATGACTTTTTGGACGTGTATAACCATAAACTCATGTCCAGTTAACCACAACCCTGAGAAATGAGAACAGGTATCATCTTCAGCATCACAAATGGGAAAGTGGGAAAGCCACATTAACTCCAAGAAGAATGCACTTGAGAATGACTACCTTGAGAGGGAGGACTATATACAGTTACATAAAACTACACCAGTTTGCAATACCTTTTATACAATGTGACTATAAATCATACATTAAACCAGCTAAGAAAAAGTCTGTCTTGAAAAAGAAGAATTTCAATGAAGATTTTACTATCTTAAATCTATCTATATACACTAGTGCCAATCACTCTCTGAAAAGCTGAGACAGAGAAGGAAAGTCACCAACCACGCCCTCAAGAAATTATCTAGTGTGGAGACAGGGCATACACCTTTTTTAAAAGGAAAACAAAATAGAATGTGATAAGTAGTACATCAGCCTTCTTAGTAGTAGGAAGTGATTATTTAGAATGGAAATCTAGGGGAGGATCTTCACAGTAAGTGAGATAAAATCTGGGCCTTGAAAAGAAAATACACACTGACCCCAGAGGACTCAGAGACATGACCTGCAGTATGACACTGAAGGAAATACTAAACAGTATGAGCCAGCTTTTCACTGTACCTTGACCCAACTTCTATAGCACACTTACTATGCGATGCTGTTTAAGAAATCTTTATCCATAAAACAAGAAGGAACTGGATTCCATTAAAATTCAATGAAAATTATTTTCCTGAAAAGCAGATCTATTTATTGACATCATATGCTAGAAACAGTTCTAAACAGAATTAGATTGGCTCATATGAAATTACCAATATTTGACAGTTTTTAGTGCAAGTGTTGATTTCCTATGATTCAACCTCAGAATTTGCAAATATCTTAGTAAGTATCAAATGGTGTCATGATTCCTTTGAAAGGGAATAAAGGATTTGCTGAAATCAAAGACGGTCATTTTGTAGAACATGAGGAGCACTACAAGATCGACCTGTCTCACATGGAACAGCAATGTCACTTATTTCCTCCTGTGAGAGTGCCACAGTATTAGTGGAGAGGCCCTTTGTTTTAAGTTCACAATTGATTATACAAGTGACCCTAGGACCAGGAAATGGAGTGGGGGTGGAAATATCTGAGAGAATAATCAACAAACCCCTTAAATTCTCCTATCAGAGTTCTGCAGCACAATCAAATGTAAACATCTCATTTCTCATCTGTTAAAATGGATGATCAAATCGCTTTGATCCAACTTTACAAAAATTACTTCAGAAAGGTTATAAGTTTCCTGAAAATTCCTCAGGAAAAATTTTAATCTTGGACTTTTATAAGCAACTACCAAGACATCATGAATATAAAGAACCTCTCACAAAAGTCAGTACTGTATAATGAAACTGTATAAAAGTTGGTAATTAAGCATAATTGAAGGCTGCAGTGAACATATAGGCCTTTGTTCCTTTAATTCTGGCACTGACTGGGAAATACAGATAAGAGCCGAAGGCATATTTTAGTCCGAGTCCAGTATAAGGCACAGTATTCCAAAAGCAATTTAAGTGAAATAAAAGAAGAAAGTAGCCCAAAATATTCTAGATGCCTGCCAGGGGAAAACTCCTATATTCTGAACATTTAACACATTTGATTGATCGTATTTGGGATGACTTATTCTTTGACTTTAAAAAAGTTTAAAAAGCAGATATTCTTATATCCAAGATCTGACTGAACTACTAAACTAAATGGTAGCAAAAAAAAAAAAATCTTTTAAAAATTAATTTACCACACTAAACAACGTTTCATTACATGCAAAAGCAACTGGAACATTCATATTAGGAAAGGTATAGCTCACTATCTCCCTAGAATTCAATTTTATCTTATTTCTATATAGGAATGAAAGAGATGGCAATAGAATCAAATACATGTTATTTTAATAAATTATCAGTAAGAACCAGACATCTCTGGTCTAATAACTCATTGAACCAGTACTAGATAACATAATTACAATGTATGCAGATGTATGCAGTATTATTATAGTCTTTTGGGTTTCTTTTTTGGGGTGATGGAAGTGGCAGGGTAAAGGGATTTCTGACCATATATTTATTTATTTATTAATTTATATATATATATATATATATATATATATATATATATATATATATATTTGTTTTTTACCCTTTATTCACCAGTGTTCCACAGGAATGAAATGAAAAACAAGACCAATTAGAGATGGAATGAATAAGAAGGACTCACAGAGGACAAGGGCCTCCAACTGAGACCTGAAATAAAAACTGATTTGAACCGATAACCAGGAGAAATGAGAAACAGTGGGAGTGTACAGGTGAACAGGCAGAACAAAAGCACAGAGAAAGGAAGAAACAGGCTGTGGAGCCAGGAAAGGATGTGTCTAACAAAATAAAACACGATTAAGAGGTGTATTTGCAGGCGAGTTCTGCAGTCTGAATTAGGGAGGAGGAGACTAGAAGTGGCACTGAGGCAGGGGGCCAGGGAAAGGAGATGGAGTTCAGCAGTAAATGTTGCTGTAACAATTCTATTCCACTTGCCCTCAGCCCCCGCCCCCTCACCCATTTCTGAAGTCCACGTTGATAAACGTACAATTAAGATGAGTTTCAAACTTTGTCGGCATCCTCCTGTGTACAGAGTAAAGGGTAGCTGGCACAGCATTCAAGGTTCTTTTCAGTCTGATTCCAACCCAGTTTCCCATGCTCCTCCTCACCAGTTCATGATCCCCCTAAATGAAGACCATTTCCTAAACAGTGCACCGTCAGGTTACTTAGTATCTTAGTTCTTCATCATATACTACTTGCCCCCAACCCTATGCCCAAGCTCACTCCAGGCACACTGGAATAGGACACACCAAGCTCACATACACTTCACAGAGGACCTGTGACTGTGCTCTCTGCTGGGAAGGCTCTAACTTCATGTTTCACTTAAAGCGTAGCCCTTCAAAAGGTCTTTCCTGACTATCCTTCCTAAGTTAACACCTCCACCAGACACTCTCTGCAATAGCAGCTTACCCTATTTTCATCAGAGCCTTCCACCTAATAAAATTCTCTTTTCCCTTTATGTGCATATTATCTCTCTATCTTTACCCTCAGCCCATCAACCCCAAATCTAAGGGGCAGGAGAACAGAGGCTGCATCATCTTCCAACACTACATACCACCTCAATTTTGGAACACAGTAGTAATTGCAGGAGATGTAGTAAATGTTTACTGGAAGAATAAATCGATGAACAAATGAGATGCCTTTATTAGCATCCCCCATAATACCCCATAAGCAAGACTAATTGTTCCCACTCCTAAAACTAACTTTTGTACCATTATGTAGCTTTTCTTCTTACATATTACAGATAAATGTATAACAACCAATGTCTTCTGAAGAACAAGAATCATATAATATTCATGTTTAAGTGCCCAAGAATAAAATACAGAGATGAATGCTCAACAAAATGTTGGTTTAAAATTAAAGAATGAATCTTAAAAAGAGTAGAAAACAATCTTATATCTCTATAATATATATACACCACCAACACTTAAAATTCCTCTACCACTAACATGAGAATTTCCTTTTAAGTAGTAAATATGGTATTTTATCAACACAACCGTGATGCACTGAGAGCAGCAGCTATTTCTGAGAGAGCTGGAGAGCAAGTACCCCGGTACAAGAGGCAAGCAAGCCTCCATTCTTTCGCCGGGAGTAGACTATGCCTGCTCAGCACACTTTAGGAGCAAACATTCTTCAAAATAACAGATAATCTGGAGAAATAAAAAGAACCACTGAAGGAGTACAAGGAAGTGCACTAAATTTTCACACAATAGGGCAAGGACAATTTTTTTAAAAGTCTCATAATAGGGGGCTAGCCCGGTGGTGCAGCCGTTTAGTTCGCGCTTGGCAGCCCAGGGTTCACGGGTTCGGATCCCGGGCACCCGCCGACGCACTGCTTGTCAGCCATGCCGTGGCGGCGTCCCATATAAAGTAGAGGAAGATGAGAACGGATGTTAGCCCAGGGCCAGTCTTCTTCAGCAAAAAGAGGAGGATTGGCAGCGGACGTTACCTCAGGGCTGGTCTTCCTCACCAAAAAAAAAGTCTCATAATAGGACTGCATGCTGCTTGACGCACTGCTCCAAAACCAAATGGCTGAAGACATATGTACTCCCAGACAAACAGTGACCCCACTTTACAAAAATTCCCATTGCAAAACTTCCCTTGAATTATGTGAGCTTTGATTTATGTGAGGTTGTTAAAATATATCACACACATAAAATGGGAATTTCCCATAAGGGAAAAAAAAAACATGAAACTAAAAATAACAGTAGTAAATAAAATACATTCCATGAAGTCCACCCTGCTTTCTAGAGATGGATTACAATTTTGGCACTGAGCTTCCCAGCAGTAAACATAAAGAGGAAAACTCAGTTTTATACAGATTTGCTAGTACTTAAGACCAAAATGACAAGTTGCTTCAGAAAGGCACAACTTCCCTGGAATAACAGCCAGAGAGAAACTGTCCCCTCTGAATCTCACAAGGAAGATACGACATATTTTCATTACCATAAAAACTAAGTATAAAATCAGTAAATTTTATTGGAGGAAGAAAACAAAAACAATATAGTGAAGGAAAGCAGCTCTCTAGTGATGCGACTAATTGAAAGCACATTGAGAAATGAATGGGAGGAATATGTATTCAGGACAGCAAAGTAAACGATCTGACAAATATACAGAATCCAGATATTCCACATAGCTTTTGAACAGGTAATTGAAGTAGGGCTGCCACTGCTTCAAGGAAACTGAGGAACCCAATGATACTACAAGCTTGAAAAGAGGGTTTGCATCTCCTCAAGAGATGAGCCATGAGAATTGTCTGTAAGTCCAAACATCTCCCCAGAAAAGAAGTTGGAATCTTCAGCAAACAAATGAGGAGCTGAGATCCCGACATTCTACACCACTGATACTTACTTTTGTTAGCTTTCACCTGGAAAATTTATAAAGGGCTAGAAAATACCCATTTCAGTAAGAAAACATTTGTCATAAAGTAACCATAGAACATCTAAATTATCCATTTAATTTAGAAATACTTCCCAACTGCTGACAGGATAACTTTGGTGGAAAATATATACTTATCTCCTTATGTACTTTAATAAATTGTCAGTTTAAGTCAATAAAACATAGAATGAAATTTTCTAAAAATAATAACCTTGGCTTTAGACGAATTGATGTGACTTCTATCTGTCTTTCCATGTAGCTAACTATTTAGCAGGGCTATCTATCTATTCAATCCCACTTTTTCAAAAGAAAACCATATCAAATGTTCACAGGATACTATTTATACACTGCATACTGTCTACAGATGGAGGGAGCAGATAGAAGATAGAGGAAAGAAGAAAGGGAGTCCTCAACTCATGCAAAAACAATATTAAATCATTAAAATATAACAACCTCCCACTCATTAAAATAAGCAATCCAAGACGGAAAGAATTGACATGTTTTTCTTCCATTTTGGCTCAGCAGTTATTTCTCGTGTAAATATTTTTTAAAGCAGAGAAGAGCCCATAAACACTTTATTTTTCCTAAAATGGGAAGGGAAGACCAATAAGCAGTGGGTGATGGAGAGAGCAAGCCTGAAGCCAGGAAACACTTAATGACCAACAAGTTTTACAAAGAACACTCCACGAAGATCACACAAGGGACATACAACACGGAATGAAATATCTCAATGTATCCATGAGAATAAGTCACCCATTTCAATGATAATTCAGTGTTTTTATAAAACGTATTACTCTCTCATTTAAAAGTAACCTAAGTTTCTAATCAATCCAAAGTATCATTAGCAAAGCTTCAATAACAACTGTACGTGTACACGCATACATGCTTTTCCCAGGAATGTTTGGGTTTGGGATGATATTTTCATGTTTCAAGAAAAAGAGTGAGGCTTACATCTAAACTGAAAAACAGGAAACATTGATGATGCTTTCATACAATTTTAACATATAAAAGTTTTTGAGAAAAGAGAGAAAGGGAAGAAGACGAGCTAGACTCCAAAAAACTTACACAATGTTATGTCATATACTAATGGCTTACAACAAATTAGAACCAAGTATCTGAGCTGCCAGTATTTCTAGCCCACAATTACACTAGGTGATATCTGGTATATAGAAAAATGTGGAGGAAAGATTTTATTTATCAATCAGATCAAAGGTACTGTTAGAAGAAAGATGGCTAACCACAAATCCCCAATGTCTGACAACAAATTTCAGGGCTCAGTAATCTGAAGGAGGCCTGGGGGAAACCCGTTGGCCTAAACAAAAAGCTGACCAACTCTGAGCCCACCCTCAGGGGTCTGAACACATCCCACAGCCAAGCCGACAATAATGCAGTATCTGAGACTTACAACCTTCAGAGACTCCTCCAAAAGTTGCTTGACTGAAAAAATACTAAGGTTTTGATCTGGATATTCATTAACAACATGAAAAAGCAGCTATGTTTCCTTTGATTACGAAATTGTTTAACTCTTAGACTCTCTGATGCACACATCCAATTTAAAATCCTTTATTGGTAAAAGTGGTTTGGGAGCACATCAGCCTTCCTGAGATGCTGCCAGAGCAGATACTTCCTGACAGTGTTCCCAACACCACAAAAGCAATGTATCAGATCAGAAATTCTGAGTGAATCATTTCCCCTCCTCCTATTTACTCAGTCATTCAAAGCCCAGCTGATTTCCAAGCACTGAGCTGCGAATGCCATTTCTTTCTATTGTAATATGCACCTGGCTTTCACATAAGATATACTTAGTATGGCTGTTTCAATTGTGATAATTGTGGCTAAGCTCGTTTTCTAGATTACTATTAGTGAATTCAAAGAGTCATAAAGATAGTTTGGCTTACTATATTACAAAGACAATTACTTATTTAAAATAGAGACTAGTTTAGAATGAACTTGCAAATTAATTGGAGTTTATTATTTTGGAATGTAAATTTAATGTAGCTATATTTACTTGTTTATATTTAAGCGTACAAAACCAGCAATATAGTAATTTTCTACCTTAAAACAAGTTCATGCAAATTTAGGGACAAAAAAGTACGTTCTTACACAAGCCATCACTTCAGGTGTTCATGGAGTCTAAAAAATATATATTTGAAATTATTTGGTTTTCTGTTGCTAATGACAGTCATGCTGACAAAATTTATTGGTTGATCAAACTATAGTGCAAGTATGTGAATTTATTTGTAATAAATTATCGTTTTTGCACACATCAGTCAAAGCACAAGGCCTAAATACTTGCAAACAAAATGCATTATTAATTTGTCACAGCCTATTTAGCTAACTTCTATTACTATTTGCTATAATATGCAATACATAAGAGTGGAGAATCAAATTCAAAACATAAAGTAAACTGATTATACTCTCCTGGAGAAATTAAAATATAGCAAGCTTGCAAAATTATAGCCAAGGCATTAATGTTTTAAATAGGTAAGAAAAAAAAGTTTAACTTAATTTAGAGAACAGTTATGCCCAAAGTGATGGTTGGACATGCTGATAAAGAGTTTCTTTGTTTCCTAAAACCACTAAAAGGCATCAATTCTCTCTCCAAGGAATGGTGGAAGGTGGAATGGAAGAAAGACTTTTGGCATTTATTCTGCTAGACTCCACTACTTAAATCTTAGTCTTCTCCAGCCATGGACAGCCTATTGGAAAATTATGCTGCTGTTGAAGTTCTGGCATTCTGACTCAGTATTTCTATGCAAGAAGAGGGAATGCCCTATAAACAGATACCATAAACAAGAAGTATTCTGGAACACAGAATTTTTAATAGGAAAAACAATTCACTCAAAGATGTTTAGTTTAGAGGAACTCTGCAACTTGGACTACTTAGAAGGTAATAACCCAGAAGATGGGCTGTACTTTCTCATTTGAGATTCATTTCCTGATTTTAGGACAAAAATCGTGTCAATGTCGGAGAAAAAGTTTACAATATCTCAAAGGGGAGAAAGATGTGCAATCTTTCTCTTGCCTCTTTTTAACCTCCCTTTACATACTAAGGACAGAAATGAGTGAAAGCAAGCGAGAGTGTCCCTGGAACACATAGGAAAAGATAAATGGAAAAACCAAACAGTACATCTGGGAGTTTCAAACTCCTATCATAATACATGGGAGGTAAGTACTATTTTTAAGCTGCTCAGAGAATAAACATATGTACATAAGTTGAATTTTTCATTAATATGAAACAATATGAACACTTACTCAAATTTTTAAAATTCCTAAATAAAAAGCAAAATAATACATTTGAGTTCAAAATGTATACTAGTTATATAGTAGGGAAATATTGTCTTTCTACTAATTATCTGATCTAGATTGTTTTCATTCAAATTTATCTTGTGAATAAAACACCCTAAGTACCTATATGTAAAGATTCTCAATGTGAGATAATATAATAGTACAAGGAAGAACACCGGAACTAGAGTCAGATAAACAACAATTCTATCATTTATTAATTACGAGATATTGAATAAATTATTGTATATTCCTAAATCTCAGTCCTTAGATCTATAAAACTGGAATAATAATGCACTAAGGTCAAAGAATGACTGAGGTAATACGTGTGAAGGCAATGAGAATATAATAATTTAAAATGTTTTCTTTCCACTTTCTTAAACACTCATGAAACATAACTTTGACAAATCCCAAATCATAATTTAAATAATATAGAATTTTCTGAATTTTAATAATGCATTCAGGATATGTTCAACACATACATTTTGGCTCAAATTAAATATAATGTTACAAAAAAATGTATGAGAAACCAAAAGGTAAAAAGCAGGCATATGTAACATCCCAAAATTTGACAAAGCAGTCACGTCCAAACTAAAACGGCTAAAGAAAACAATAGGCCTCCAACAGAAAAGCCAAGTTAAATTTCTTGTAAACAGAGAATATTGGTAAGAGCATTTTATATTTTCTTAAAGGCAATTAAACACTCACAAATATGGCAGAAGAGGCTCTAAGCTATAGAGTGGTAGAAAAATTTCATTACTATTGACATTTTAAAATAGTATTAAGAAACAAAAGTTCCCAGGAGTGTCTGTAGAATACCAGCTACCATCTTGGAGGATTTGGGGCAAGCTGGAAATCTACTATGTCTTTGAAGGAAGGTGAGAGTGCTTGCACTAGTTCTGAGTGAGCTGCACATTTCAAAGATTTTAAAATTTCAGAAGTAGCCATGCTTACCTGGTAGCTGACACTGCTATATATCAGTTCACCTAATATAATTAAGTCTATGTGATGAAGCTAATTATGATACAGTAGCAAGAAAAAGAAAACCTGGGAGTTGATGACATAATAATTGTAGTGTTATTTTTCATGACATGGCAACTGTAGTATTACTTTGGGGGTGACACAGGATGTATTTCGTTTTTAATATCAGCAATGTTTAATTCTACAGTAAGAATTCAAAAATGTTATTTTAAAACCTCAAAACAAAAATACAGGAAAAAATAGACCAAGTTTAGTTTTACATTTTTATTTTAGCTCATTCTAATGCATTTGCAGAGATAAATCCCCTCTAATTTAACTCTTCTACTGTTTCAAGGTTGTTTCACAAATTCAAAGTCCCTCAAATCCTTTGAAACATTTTTAGACTGAATTTTTAAAAATTAAAATATGACATTAAATTTTTGTGGGAGAATGGCATAAAATATGATACTCAAAAACAGAGTACCACAGATGCAAAACACAATGAACTGACTTGATAAAAATTCTAGATGTCATCTCATTAAACAAAGCCTAAATGAAAATATAATTATATTTTTAAATAAAGAAAAAGAAATGAATGAAAGTTACCTTTCTTTTGGGGTGCCAACTCCATGTTTGCCTAGTAGATGAGTATTTAAGTGCTTCTTCATTACAAAAGCAACCCTAAAAAAAGAAATAACAGTAATCTTAGAACTAAAAATTCTCTGTTAGAAATATGTATAAAAAGTATTTTAAAATAGGCATGTACATGTGAATGTATCATGAAAATGCACATTATAATGGCACTCTTGCAAACAAAAAGCTTGCATACAGATTAAATACACTGCAATACTTGAAAAGCAGAAGAAATAACTGTATTTAAATGGACTGGTTCATTTTCTTCCTTGAGTATACTAACAGTGACCAAAACAATGATTTTAGTTCTTTAGCCATTGTCCTCACTGACAGTTAGTAAGAAAGATAAAGCAATACCTCAATATAACACACACTGCCCCCTAGTTGATCTCACACTTCAATCACTAAATGAGTTTGAGAAAATGTCATTTTATTAAATATTTAAAGGATTGTAAAAGAGAAAATGAATAGCTTTCATGAAGCTTCCTTAAAACATGGTAATAATTTGAAGAGAGATTTTTAAAAATGATATAAATGTTTATTGTGTCTCCAGCGCACAAAAAAATGTACTTAAGTGCCAAGAAGATATTAATAACTAAAACAAACAAAAAGTATTACCTGACATGCTATCTTATTTTATACACAAATCAGCTTACTTAATTCAATTTTGTTGACATAAATATGAAATGGACAGGAATCAGAGCCAGTCCATGGAGCACCATTCTTCCACTGCATATAGTACAACATCAATTTAATTACGTCGTGTGATTATTTAAAACAATTTAGATCTCATTCAGAAGCATCAGATTAAAATGGGTCTCTTGATAAGCAAAAAAAAAAGAAATTTACTGTTGTAACTTTCCGTGTAAAAGGGCTTGCAAACATTTTTGTTAATTATGTATTACAGCTGTCCTTCATAAAGTTAATTACCAATAGCTGAAAGGCAACAGAATCTATTTGCATATGTACATGAAAGGCATGACATATGCAAAAATATGATTTTAATTAGCATTCTATGATATGAAGGGCTACAAATCAAATTGGCATGTTATAAGATTCTTAACATTAAACACTGAATTCATCTGGACACGTCTGCACAAACGGGCAACGTAAAACTGGAAAGTTCTATGGCCATATGGAAGAGATACGTGTCAAAAGCCAAGAACAAAACAATTTCTAAAATGTGAATGCTTCTTTTCTTTTTATGTCTGGTTCTATTTCGGTTATTTTCATATAATATTAGGGAACCTCAGTTTTGAGGCTAAAATAATATATTTGTATTTTTTTAAATGACTGTGACTTCATTATTCAAATAATGCATTTGTAGACACTGAAAATAACATTAATTCCTTTTTATATATTAGGTAATAACTATGGACAATACACACTTTAGAACCATAAACAACTGATCACACCATCTATCATTAAAATGGAAAAATAATTATTACATATAAAGAATCACACTGTGATGTTATTAAACACATAGCAAAAATAACAGTACAAGATATTCTATGTTTGTTTAGCTTGATTTGGACAAAATAAATAACATTTTTCATTTCCTTAAAAAAGAATACAGTAATAGCAACAGTCCATTTAAGTCATAACTTCCCTACTGTCCTCTATTTTCCTATAATTAAAAAAACATAAAGCTAATAGCAAAGAGCAAAGGTTAAGAACCCAAAGTTGCAAAGCACAGCTTATTTATATGACAAAGTATAATTTAAAAGATCTGAGCTTAGAAACCACAGTGCAGTTTTTAAAAGGAAAAAATTTTATTAATTAAAATGTTTGTTTTAAGAATTAAAACAAAAATATTACACTGCACAGGGGCACTATATGGGGACAGAAAGCTTCTACCTAAAATAAGATTCTTACATTATTTGCTGAATGTCTATAATGCTAAATATTTAGAAGAATAACAGTTTTTATTGCTATGGGAAAAAATTTATAATACTAAAACAGCTCAATGATAGTCAAATGCAAAATATTTATTTAAAATCTTACTTTAAGTATAAATTCTTCAAATTTGATCTAACTAAAGTACAAGTAGTGCAAAAGTCTCAACATCAGTTAAGAAACAGAAAGCAAGCGTGACTGACTAAAATAAATGTACCAACCTACACAGATATAATACTGCCAGCAATATGTGATTTCTGAATGTAGCCTATCCTTCACAGCCATCATTACAATATTCTTTTAATATTTTTACCATAATAATTGTTTTGGAAAATTTATCATCTAGATACCATCAGAAATAAAACAAAAATAATCCCAAATCTGAAAAGCTATGCAACTGAAATGCTTGCTCCTAATGAATACTCATGCCTTCATGCATTCATCCTATTTCCACACATTCTGATCACTTGGGATGTGCCAGTCACCGGTAGGTTCTGCAGGTGCTACATAAAATCAGACAGTGAAAGCCGTGCCTTCACGAAGATTTCACCCTACAAACCATAGCTTCTCAACAGGATGGAGTGGCACTAAGCCTGCCCCACTCCTGCATGGGGAGGAGTCACACGTGCACGCATTAGCTCTTGTACTTAGTAGGACCTACTCTATGCAAGAACAGTTCAGGCAGCTGTGGTGCACAGGTGACAAAACAAACAAAAGTCTCTGCCTCAGAAAATGTAAAACCTGGTGAGGGAAACAGACAACAAGAACAAAAAGTAAAATACAGAGCATCTTAAATAGTGATAAGTGGTAGGAGAAACAATAGAGAAGGAAGATCTGAAATGTCAGCAGAGGATCAAAATGTTACATTTGGGTGCCTTAGGAATGAGTAAAGAGGGTGGGAACTGGGCATGTCCACAGAAGCAAGGGCAGCCACAGAGATCTGATCTGGGAGCCCGTGGGGCCTGTTCTCAGACAGTGAAATGTAGCGCAGAGCAGGCGCAGAGGAAGGAAGAGGACGCAGAGGAGCAAGTCAGAGAAGACAGGGCAGGGACAGAGAGTGTCAAGGGGCTAACAACCCCGTGGGCCATGCCAGCCTGGCCTTGTACTCTGATTAAGAAGGCAAGTTATCACAGGCATCTCAACAGTGGAGAGACATGTGGGACTCACATTTTAATAGATTCCTCTAGCTGTTCTGTTTAGAACAGATTGAAAGAGAGGGAGACAGAGAGAGGGGGAGAGAGATAGGGAGAGAGAGGGCAGCTGGGAGGGGGAGAGGGCAGGTGGGAGAAGAAGAGGGAGAGAGGGAAAGGGGAGACATTTGAGAGCGGGATCTAACAGGAGGCTGAATCTACTGGTCTTGAGTTCAAGGGCAAGATCCAAGCTAGAAATACACTCTCTGGGGCTATCCATTCGGCAAGTGTCTGACAATCTGAGGGAACCTTGAAATAATAAAAAATAGCGTTATTTAAATATGATTGATTTCCAAGTATCTATAATTGCCTGAAATAGCATCACTTAAAATTGTTTTCAGTGTCGAAAGAGCAGCATAGTAATAACATTTACATCCTAGCCATAGATCTCTACTTTTCAGTACAAAAATTTCATATTTTAACTCCTAATTTTAAAATAATTTTTCCCACACTATATGTCAATATAATAAAAACCTCTTCCATCAGTCCCTTAGGTTTTATCAGTGCAGAATCATTTCAACTTGAGAGTCATGAAAGATTATCTGACTGATCTGTTACAGTAAATAAAATATAATGCCATGAATACAGAAAAAGAGATGGGAAAAGCAACAGAAATCCAGAGCAGGACAGCTGGCATTCCCTAACTCCCACACTGGATCAGTCAGGGGTTTTAACAAAGGGGCCAAAAGTCAGGTTTGTACACACTGTGTTACTACTGAATTCAAGGAAAAAGGAGCAGCAACAGCAGCATGCTTCCCTGAATTTGTGCTATGTTTTTATTTTTGTCTCCCTTATCTCTCAAATAAGGTCAGATGCTCCTCAAAGACAGGCCTATAGAATATAATACCCAACGACTTGAAAATTTCTGAAGATCAGGTCAATGTAGGCCATACAGGTTACAGGAAAGATAAATTAAATGTATTTGCTTTTAAGAAGTTAAAATCTAGGACAGTGACGTCAGCATCATGGCGGAGTGAGATTCCCTCTTTGAATCTCTGCCCCCTACGACACAACAAAAACATCATTCACATTCCAACAGAGCTCAATCAAACACTACGAAGGACTTCTGAGAAACCCCAGCTGCCATACATCGGACGGTGGAGGCGCGGGAAGCCCAGGAGAACGGGAGGAGAGGTAGGAGGTTGTACTCCCCCTCCCCAATCCATCGGCAAAAACAGCGCGGTTCGCGGACAGAGGGGGGAGGGGCGGCCCACAGCGGGGAAAACTAGCGCCATCCAGGTGCTCTCACAGACTGTCGCGAGACCCCCACGGGGAAGCAACGACGGACTGTTTAGGGGGTGTAGCAAACACCCTAAGAGAGCCAGAAAGGAAACCCCCAGGTCAAGCAGGAGAAAGAGAGGACCCCTCCCCCCACACACCCGGCGTTTCAGCATAATCCCTCCAGGGGCTGCAGCCGCCTCAGAGCAAACCGCTCGCGATCTCCATCTAGTGGCAGCAGGGGGAAACTGCAGGACTAACTTTAATCATGAAGGGTAAAAATAAAGCCGTCCCCGTCGGATCCTTGCGAAAATATGTCAGGGCTACAGACCAAAAGGAAAATGACAAACACCCAGAAACCAACCCTGAAGGCACAGAATTTGATAACCTGAATGACAGAGAATTCAAAATAGCTATCATAAACAAGCTCAACGAAATACAAGAGAACACACAGAAACAAATCAACGAATTCAGGGATTATGTCACAAAAGAGATTGAAACCCTAAAGAAAAACCAATCAGAATTATTGGAGATGAAAAACAAAATCAACGAGATAGTGGAAAAAATGGAGTCTTTAAAGAGCAAAACTGACAATATGGAGGAACGAATTAGCACTATTGAGGATAGCCACGCAGAAATGCTCCTGGTAGAGGAGGAGAGAGAGCTAAGACTAAAAAGAAATGAAGAAATTCTTCGAGAAATATCAGACTCAATGAGGAAAAGCAACATAAGGATAATAGGTATTCCAGAAGGAGAAGAAAGAGAAAAAGGAGCAGAGAGTTTGTTCAAAGAAATAATAGCTGAGAACTTCCCCAACCTAGGGAACCAGAGGGAAATAACAGTGAATGAAATCAATAGATCACCTAAATATATAAACAGGAATAAAAAATCATCTCGCCACATAGTAGCAAACTTGAAGAATACCCGTGACAAGGAAATAATATTGAAGGCAGCTAAACAAAACAACAAAATAACATACAAAGGAAACCCCATCAGGCTCTCAACTGATTTCTCGACTGAAACTCTACAGGCTAGGAGAGACTGGAATGATATATTCAAAATCATGAAAGACAAAAACCTTCAGCCGAGAATACTTTATCCAGCAAAAATATCCTTCAAATACAATGGAGAAATAATAACTCTCCCTGATAAACAAAAGCTAAGAGAGTTCATCACCACAAGACCCCCACTACAAGAAATGCTCAAGAAGGCCCTTAGGCCTGAAAAAAAACAAATGAGAAAGGGGATACAAAGATTTCAGCAAGGAGAAAAGCAAGGAGACTAAACCAGAACAAAATACAGTTGGAAAACATCAAAAATTAATTCAAGCTCATCACTGGAAACACACATTCATGACACAATCTGGAATAAAGAGATAACAAATAAGGAGGGGAAGAGGTAAGGGATTGAACTGACCCAGCCTCAGGAAAAAGGAGGCATCTGAAAATGTACTTTCTTATCCAGGAGATCGCTTATATAAACCGCACGGTAACCACTAAACAAACAACCAGAAGAGAACCACACATGACAAATAAAGAGAAAACCAAGAGAATGAGCATGCAGAAATACCAAATTGAATTTGCAGCCCAAAACACAAGGGACAAGAAACGAAGGAAATGCAAAAGAACCAGAAGATGAACAATAAAATAGCGACATTAAACCCTCATATATCAATAATCACTCTAAATGTAAATGGATTGAATTCTCCAATCAAAAGACACAGAGTGGCAGGATGGATTAAAAACCAAGATCCAACAATCTGCTGCCTCCAGGAAACACATCTCAGCTCTAAAGACAAACACAGACTCAAAATAAAAGGATGGAAAACAATACTCCAAGCTAATGGCAAACAAAAGAAAGCAGGAGTAGCCATACTTATATCAGACAAAGTAGACTTCAAGATAAAAAAGGTAATGAGAGACAAAGAAGGGCAATATATAATGATAAAAGGGATACTTCACCAAGAAGACATAACACTTATAAATATCTATGCACCCAACACAGGAGCACCAAAGTACATAAAACAACTGCTAAAAAACCTTAAAGGAGATATTAACAATAACACAATAATAGTAGGGGATCTTAATACCCCCCTTACATCAATAGATAGATCATCCAGACAAAAAGTCAATAAGGAAATAATGGACTTAAATGAAAAACTAGACGCAATGGATTTAATAGATATATACAGAGCACTCCACCCAAAAAAAGCAGAGTACACATTCTTCTCAAGTGCACATGGAACATTCTCAAGGATAGACCATATATTAGGAAACAAGGCAAACCTCTATAAATTTAAGAAGATTAAAATCATTACAAGCATCTTTTCTGATCATAATGCTGTGAAACTAGAAATCAACTGCAAGGAAAAAACTAGGAAAGGGACAAAGATGTGGAGACTAAACAACATGCTACTGAACAACCAATGGGTCGTTGATGAAATTAAAGAAGAAATCAAAAGCTATCTGGAGACAAATGAAAAGGAAAATACACCATACCAACTCATATGGGATGCAGCAAAAGCTGTCCTGAGAGGGAAATTCATAGCAATACAAGCTCACCTTAACAAACAAGAAAAATCCCAAATAAATAACCTTAAATTGCACCTAACAGAGTTGGAAAAAGAAGAACAGACAAAGCCCCGAATCAGCAGAAGGAGGGAAATAATAAAAATCAGAGCAGAAATAAATGAAATTGAAACCAAAAAAACAGTAGAAAGGATCAATGAAACAAAGAGCTGGTTCTTTGAGAAGATAAATAAAATTGACAAACCCTTAGCCAGACTCACTAAGAAAAAAAGGGAGAAGACTCAAATAAATAAAATTAGAAATGAAAGAGGAGAAATTACAACAGACACCACAGAAATACAAGGGATTATTAGGGAATACTATGAAAAACTTTACGCCAACAAATTGGACAACCTAGAGGAAATGGACAAATTCTTGGAAGCGTACAACCTCCCAAAACTGAATCAAGAAGAAATAGAGAATCTGAACAGACCAATCACAAGTAAAGAGATTGAAACAGTCATCAAAAACCTCCCAAAAAATAAAAGCCCAGGACCAGATGGCTTCCCTGGAGAATTTTATCAAACGTTCAAAGAAGATTTAGCACCTATCCTTCTCAAACTATTCCAAAAAATAGAGGAAGATGGAATACTTCCCAACACATTCTATGAGGCCGACATCATCCTGATACCAAAGCCAGACAAGGACAATACAAAGAAGGAAAACTACAGGCCAATATCGCTGACGAACATAGACGCAAAAATCCTCAACAAAATATTGGCAAACCGAATACAGCAATACATCAAAAAGATCATACATCACGATCAAGTGGGATTTATACCAGGGACACAGGGATGGTTCAACATCCGCAAATCAATCAACGTGATACACCACATTAACAAAATGAAGAATAAAAACCACATGATCATCTCAATCGATGCAGAGAAGGCATTCGACAAGATCCAGCATCCATTTATGATAAAAACTCTCAACAAAATGGGTATAGAAGGAAAGTACCTCAACATAATAAGGGCCATATATGACAAACCTACAGCAAACATCCTACTCAACGGGGAAAAACTGAAAGCCATTCCTTTGAGGACAGGAACAAGACAAGGGTGCCCACTCTCACCGCTCTTATTCAACATAGTACTGGAAGTTCTGGCCAGAGCAATTAGGCAAGAAAAAGGAATAAAAGGACTCCAAATAGGCAATGAAGAAGTGAAACTCTCACTATTTGCAGACGACATGATCCTATACATAGAAAACCCAAAAAATTCCATTGGAAAGCTACTAGAAACAATCAACAACTACAGTAAAGTGGCAGGGTATAAAATCAACTTACAAAAATCAATTGCATTTCTATACACTAACGATGAAAAAACAGAAAGAGAACTCAAAAAGACAATTCCATTTACAATTGCAACAAAGAGAATAAAATATCTGGGAATAAATTTAACCAAGGAGGTCAAAGACCTATACAATGAAAACTATAAGACACTATTGAAAGAAATCGAGGAGGACATAAAGAAATGGAAAAATATTCCATGCACATGGATTGGAAGAATAAATATAGTTAAAATGTCTATTCTACCTAAAGCAATCTACAGATTCAATGCAATCCCAATCAGAATCCCAATGTCATTCTTCACGGTAATAGAACAAAAACTACTGAAATTCGTATGGGGCAACAAAAGAGCCCGAATAGCTAAAGCAATTCTGAAAAAAAAGAACAAAGCTGGAGGCATCACAATCCCTGATTTCAAAATATACTATAAAGCTACAGTAATCAAAACAGCATGGTACTGGTACAAGAATAGACACACAGATCAATGGAACAGAATTGAAAGCCCAGAAATAAAACCACACACCTATGGACAGCTAATCTTCGACAAAGGAGCAAAGAACATACAATGGAGAGAGGGAAGTCTCTTCAATAAATGGTGCTGGGAAAATTGGACAGCAACATGCAAAAGAATGAAAGTAGACCATCTCCTATCGCCATATACAAAAATCAATTCAAAATGGATCAAAGACCTGAAAGTGAGACCTGAAACTATAAAACTCCTGGAAGAAAATACAGGCAGTACACTAATTGCGATTGGACATAAAGGGATCCTTTCAGATTCCATGTCTACCCGGACAAGGGAAACAAAAGAAAAAATAAACAAGTGGGACCTCATCAGACTAAAGAGCTTCTACAAGGCAAACGAAACCAGGATCAAAATGAATAAACAACCCACCAGCTGGGAGAAAATATTTGCAAATCGTTTGTCCGACAAGGGATTAATCTCAGTAATATACAAAGATCTCATACAACTGAGCAACAAAAAAACAAACAACCTGATCAAAAAATGGGCAGAGGATATGAACAGACATTTTTCCAAGGAAGAGATCCAGATGGCCAATAGACACATGAAAAGATGTTCAACATCACTAATCATCAGGGAAATGCAAATCAAAACTACACTGAGATATCACCTTACACCGGTTAGAATGGCTATAATCACAAAGACAAATAACAACAAATGCTGGAGAGGTTGTGGAGAAACGGGGACCCTCATTCACTGCTGGTGGGAATGCAAACTGGTGCAGCCTCTATGGAAAACAGTATGGAGAGTCCTCAAAAAATTAAAAATAGAAATACCGTATGATCCAGCAATACCACTCTTGGGCATCTACCCAATGGACGTGAAATCAACCATCACAAGAGGCATATGCACCCCTATGTTCATTGCAGCATTATTCACGATAGCCAAGAAGTGGAAGCAACCCAAGTGTCCCTCAACTGAAGATTGGTTAAAGAAGATGTGGTATATACATACAATGGAATACTACTCAGCCATAAGAAAAGACACAATTGTCCCATTTGCAACAACATGGAAGGACCTAGAGGGTATTATGTTAAGTGAAATAAGCCAGAGAGAGAAGGACAGACACTGCATGAACTCACTCATATATGGAATATAAGTGAACACACGGACAGAGAGAACTGATTGGTGGTTACCAAGGGGAAGGGGGGTGGGGGGGCACAAGGGGTGAAGGGTTACATCCACAAGGTGACGGACAAAAATGTACAACTAAAACCCCACAGTGTTATAAACTAAGACATCAATAAAAAAAAAAAAAAAAAAAAAGAAGAAGAAGTTAAAATCTAAACACAGTTAAGTCAAAAGAACAGAAGAGTTTCTAAGAATATGTTAACATAACTATGATGCAAGCACATTTACTTATTCTTTCAGTCTTATTTTTGGATCTGTAGTAATCTACCCAGTTCTCCCAACTGGTCCCCTCTACACCAATGCCACAGACTTCCCAAACTGCTTGTCAGAAGAAAGGGTTCATTCAGTGAAAAGCTGAGTGAACCAAACAATAATATAACTAACATTTTTCAGTCACTGCTAAAGACACAGAAAATTAAAAAAAAAAAAAAACACAGGAAGCAGCCAGGTCAGCTGACAAAGACTGCCTGAGGAATACAAGAAACAAAGCACTCTCAAACCAGACACCTGTGGCCATCTTCCTGGTTACCGCCTCACACTGGGTTGACCAAAGCAGTGTTCATCCCATTAGTAGCAGTTCGAGTACAAGTGGATGGTCATATCATGACTGTCATTTATGATTTGTGTAACTTTGAGAATATGAAGTACATTCTGAGTTCCAGTTTGAATTTGGTTGAAACATGAGAAATAAAAGATTTCATAAGAGTTTTGTGAGAATTAAATAAAACAACCTAAACACAATGTAGCATGAGGGGCAGGTAAAGACAATAAATAATAGCTAGTATTAGTACTGGTATTTTTAACATCAAGCCAGTGATATAGTTACATCTGAAAAAAAAAATAGTTTAAGGATTTCAACTCCAAAAGCCTCCATTCCTTTGGGCCAGTTCAGTTAACACCTTAATTGATATACATAACAGCTTAAATGAAGTTTCAGTTGATGTATGTAAGACCACCTAGAAAACCAAGATGCAAAGATCTGACAAATTGACCACTTCAAACAATGACACCAACTATCTACATGAACATCATTGTGCTGGGATATAAACAAGTACTCACTTTGACTCATTTAAATTAGATACCTATTTCTGTTTACATCAATCCCGGGGGGGGCCGGGGGGGGTTGGAATAAAGCACTTCAAAATTAATAGCAACAAGCAAAGAATAATGAGCAATCACACACATTCAAATGGCCACAAACCCAAGGTTCTGTTTTGTTTCCCCTTTATAGTCTTGACTTTGAATGGTAAGTCTCTAAATTAAAAACAATACTTTTAACTAACTGGGAGAAAGAATGGCCTAAATGAGTGAAAATTCTAAATTCTGAATATTCACATATCTTTAAAAGAACCTCATATTTGGTATTTTCAAAGTGTGTATACACATATTCTAAATCCTACAGTCCCATAAGACAGCAGATCTACACATAAAACTGCATTATCAATAATCCTGTCCCTGTTGTCAGGACTTCAGCTGGAACCCTTTAAAAGCACTAACCACTCGGTGTTCTGAGTCTCCAAGGTCTACCTCTGGACCCTCTTCCCACTGCAATCTGTTCACTTTTCTTCCTGACCTCTACCAAAGGCCCTCACTCTCCCACCATGTACAGAACTCAGGTTTCCTGTCAATCATCCAGGTACTACTACAGATGTAGCAGACCCTACAGAAGGACACCTCACAGGCACCCAACCTTCATCCCTTTAAAGGAAGACAGAGGCATGATAGTAGTGACACTTAAGGAGCACGATTCTGGACATAAACTGCCTGGGTTTCAATCCCTGGTCCACCAGTAATTCTCTCCATAAACTCAGACATGTTGTTTAGCCAGGTCCCTTGCTTCTCCTCATATGTAAAACGGGACAGCAGTAAGTGTTGTGATGAAGACTGCATGATTAATGTTTGCACAGTGCAGAGCATGGTGCCTGACACATTCTTAGCATTATAGAAACCTTTGCCACTTTTAGCTATTAACCACCCTAGGCTCAAAGGTTCAAGAAATAATCATTACCCCCAATATTCTACCTCATTCCTACCAGCGAGTACCTCTCTAGAATTAGGTGCCAAGTTAGCAAGAAGAGGAGTTGCCTACCATATTGTGAATCTGTTTAGGAACACTACATACAGAGAAACTACAATGCAATTCAATGTGACTCCAATTCAAACACTAATTAAAAGATCCACATGTTTTAATACTGTAAGCACCAGGGACCCAAAAATAAATAGCATTCAGGCCTAACCAAGGAATAAACAGGAGAAGGATGAACAGTGATCAAACAGAGTTAGGTGCAACAATTGAGACAGCAGGAACAAAGACAGCAAACAGGAAGAGCTTCCCAAAGGGTTCCGAAGAAGTCTGGGAGCAGAGCGGTTAAACTGGTTCGTGGGTACAGATTCCAGGCCCATGGAACAGGATGTGCAGTGAGAAACAAAATAACACAGAAAGGTCAAGAAATATTGCTAGAGAATTAAGTACAAATTTGAGATAAAGAAAAAAAGCAGAGTTCTAAATCATGAAGGATCTTGTAAGTCATGCCAAAAACTTTAAATTTTATCCAGATTCTCAACATTTGCCAAATATTCTACAGATGACTGTTCCGCAGGATGTTAATAGGGATGTTACAAAAAAAAAGTAAGGATGGGAGGGATGTCAAGTAAGATTGGACGATAATAGTGAGAAGAGTACAATACTGCAGGCTTCCCAGTCAAGGGGAGAGATGTGCACAACTTTCTGTAGACTTACTGGACCACTAAATATTTTTGTCATAGCAAATCTATGCATATCTCCTAGAACTGTGTCTTCAGGACACAATTTAGAAAATACTGCTGTAGAGTCTGTGGAATTTTGAAACTGAGACATAAACATGATTCAGTTTACACTTTGTAAGGCACAGGCTTTGTAGTCAGCGCTGTGCTCATATCCTGACTCTACCACTTACCATGTGGATGATCCTGCACAATTTTTTTTTAATCACACTAATCCTCTGCTCCCTAAGTTGTAGTGTGGGGGTAATAACACTTACCTCAGAAAGTTATAAAAATGCACATATAATTTAGCACAGCAGCTGTTACACAGCCATCCTTGAAAAACTGGTAACTATTACATACATACACCAAGCAATTAACTAGGATCTGAAGGTACAAAGATGAGCAAAATGTAGTTTCTACATTCCTGGGGCTTAAACTCCAAGTTGTGGAAATGGATGTTGAAAGAGATAATGCCAGCATCAGGCAGGAAGAAACAAGACATATATGTAAAAATAGGGCTGAGTGTGCTCGAAAAATTCTCATCACGACAACCTGGAATTGAAAGGCTTCCCCCTAATTTAAAATCAACAGTACTGGTCAATCAAAGTCATCTAACTTTCTTTGAGTACAAAATTAGTGTAAGCTAAACTTAAATTTCAGCATTATATATATTTATAAGCAGCAATCTATTCATACAGTAAACCCTAAAAGGCTGAAAAAGAGAGTATAAACAGAATACTAAATAATGATTCTCCAAAGAATGATCATAATCCATTTCCCCACGTGAATTCTAAATATTCAAAAATATGTTGTCAATAACATGATTTGACTTTTGGAGCAAATGTCACTTGTCATTAAACATATATAGAAATTTTTTCCATTTTGTTTAATATGTCTTTATGATTAATAAGGTAGTACCTTTCTGAAAATGACCTTAAATGAACAGATATTTTTATACTATAGTTTTACACGTTAATTTAAAATTTTTTAAATTTTATTTCTTTCCTTTTTTTGAGGTAACATTGGTTTGTAACATTACATAAATTTCAGGTATACATGATTATATTTCGATTTCTGTGTAGAGTACACCATATTCACCACCCAAAGGCTAATTACCATCCATCACCATACATGTGCCCAGTCACCCTTTTCAACCTTTTGACCTCCTCCCTCCCCCCGTTCCCTCTGATAACCACCAATCTAATCTCTGTATCTATGTGTTTCTTTGTTGTTTTTATCTTCTATTTATGAGTGAGATCATATGGTATTTGACTTTCTCCTTCTGATTTATTTCACTTAGCATAATACTCTCAAGGTCCGTCCATGTTGTCGCAAATGGCAAGATTTCATCTTTTTTAATAGCTGAGTATTATTCCATTGTGTATATATACCACATTTTCTTTATCCATTTATCTCTTGATGGGCACTTATGAGGTTTCCTAGTCTTGGCTATTGTGAATAATGCCACAATGAACACACGGGGGCATATATCTTTACGCATTCGTGTTTTCATGTTCTTTGGATAAATACCCAGAAGTGGAATAGCCAAATAATATGGTAGTTCTATCCTTAATTTTTTGTGGTAATCTACACCAGTTTACAGTCCCACCAGCAGTGTATGACAGTTCTCTTTCCTCCACATCCTCTCCAACACTTGTTATTTCTTGTCTTGTTAATTATAGCCATTCTGACAGGCTTGGAGTGATATCTCATAGTAGTTTTGATTTGCATTTCCCCAATAGTGATGTTAAACATCTTTATATGTGCCTGTTGGCCATATGTATATATCTTCTTTGAAAAAATGTCTGTTCAGATTTTTTGCCCATTTTATAATTGGGTTGTTTTTTCTGTTGTTGAGATGTATGAGTTCTTTATATATATTGGATATCAACCCCTTATCAGACATATGTTTCCAAATATCTTCTCCCAATTGTTAGGTTGTCTTTTCTTTTTGTTGATGGTTTCCTTTGCTGTGCAAAAGCTTTTTAGTTTGATGTAGTTCCATTTCTTTATTTTTTCTTTTATTTCCCTTGCCTAGTTAGACATAGTATTTGAAAATATGCTGCTAAGACTGGGGTCAAAGAGCGTACTGCCTATGTTTTCTCCTAGAAGTTTCATGCTTTCAGGAATTACATTCAAGTCTATTAATTCATTTTGAGTTAATTTTTGTGTATGGTGTAAAATAATGGTCTATTTTCATTCTTCTGCATGTGGCTGTCCAGTTTTCCCAAGACCATTTATTAAACAGACTTTCTCTATTGTATGTTCTTGGCTCCCTTGTCGAAAATCAGCTGTCCGTAGAAGCGCAGGTTTATTTCTGGGCTCTTAATTCTGTTCCATTGATCTATGTGTCTGTTTTTGGCCAGTACCATGCTGTTTTGATTACTATAGCTTTGTAGTATATTTTGAAATCAGGGAGTGTGATACCTCCAGCTTTGTTCTTTTTCTCAGGATTCTTTTGGCTATTCAGGGTCTTTCATTGTTGCATATAAATTTTAGGATTCTTTCCTCTATTTCTGTGAAAAATGTTGTTGGAACTTTGATAGGGATTGCATAGAATCTGTATATTGCTTTAGGTAATATGGACAGTTTAATTATATTAATTCTTCCAATCCAACAGCACAGAATATCTTTCCATTTCTTTGTGTCTTCTTCAATTTCTAACAGCAATGCTTTATAGACTGCAATGTATAGGTCTTTTATCTCTTTGGTTAAATTTACTCCTAGATATTTTATTCTTTCTGTTGCAATTGTAAATGGGATTGTATTCTTAATTTCTCTTTCTGCTACTTCATTGTTAGTGTACAGAAACGCAATTGATCTGTGTACGTTGATTTTGTATCCTGCAACATTACTGTATTCATTTATTATTTCTAACAGTTTTTTTCAGAATTCCTTAGGGTTTTCTATATACAAAATCATGTCATCTGCAAATAGTAACAGTTTTACTTCTTTCTTTCCGCTTTGGATCCCTTTTATTTCTTTATATTGCCTGATTGCTCTGGGTAGCTAGGACTTCCAATTCTATGTTAAGTAAGAGCGGCGAAAGTGGGTATCCTTGTCTGGTTCCTGTTCTTAAAGGGAGAGCTTTCAGTTTTTCTCCATTGAGCACGATATTAGCTGTGGGTTTGTCATATATGGCCTTTATCACATTGAGGTACTTTCCTTCTACACTCATTTTGTTCAGAGTTTTTATCATAAATGGATGATGTATCTTGTAGAATGCTTTCTCTGCATTTACTGAGATGACCACATGATTTTTATTCTTCATTTTGTTAATGTGGTGTATCACATTGACTGATTTGCGGATGCTGAACCATCCACCATCCCTGCATTCCCAGAATAAATCCCATTTGATCATGGTGTATGATCTTTTTAATGTATTGTTGTATTCAATTTGTTAGTATTTTGTTGAGGATTTTTGCGTTGATGTTCATCAGTGATATTGGCCTGTAATTTGTGTGTGTGTGTGTTGTCCTAGTGTGTTTTTGGTATCAAGGTAACATTGGCTTCATAGAATGAGTTAGGAAGCTTACCCTCCTCTTCAATTTTTTGGAAGAGTGTGAGAAGGACAGGTATTAAATCTTCTTTGAATCTTTGGTAGAATTCACCAGAGAAGCCATCTGGTCCTGGACTTTTATTTTTTGGGAGGTTTTTGATCACTGTTTCGAACTCCTTACTGGTGACTGGTCTATTTGAAATCTCTAGTTCTTCTTGATTCAGTTTCAGAATGTTGATGATTCTAAGAATTTATCAATTTCTTCTAGATTATCCAATTTGTTGGTGTATAGCTTTTCATAGCATTCTCTTATAATCTTTTGTATTTCTGAGCTGTCCATTGTAATTTCCTGTCTTTTGTTTCTGATTTTATTTATTTGAGCTGTCTCTCTTTTTTTCTTGGTGAGTCTTGCTAGAGGTCTGTCAATTTTGTTATCTTTTCAAACAAGCAGCTCTTGGTTTCATCAATTTTTTTCCATTTTTTTTTTTAGTCTCTTATTTCATTTAATTCTGCTCTGATTTTTATTATTTCCTTTCTTCTACTGATTTGAGGCTTTGTTGCTTCTTCTTTTTCCAGTTCCTTTAGGTGCACTGATAGATTGTTCATTTGAGACTTTTCTTGTTTGTTGAGGTAGGCCTGTATTGCTATAAACTTCCCTCTTAGTATCACTTTTCCTGTATGCCATAAATTTTGCCAAGTTGTATTTTCATTTCCATTTGTCTCAACATATTTTTTGATTTCTCCTTTGATTTCTGCGTTGACCCAATGTTCAGTAGCATTTTGTTTAATCTCCACATATTTGCGGCTTTTCCAGTCTTTTTCTTGTAGTTGATTTCTAGTTTTATACCGCTGTTGTCAGAAAAGATGCTTGGTAGTATTTCAATCTTCATAAATTTATTGAGACTTGTTTTGTGGCCTAATATGTGATCTACCCTGGAGAATGTTCCACACGCATTTGAAAAAAATGTGTATTCTGCAGTTTTTGGATGGAATGTTCTGTATATATCTACTAAGTCCATCTGGTCTAATGTATCATTTAAAGCCAACATTTGCTTATTGATCTTCTGTCTGGATGATCTATCCATTGATGTAAAGTGAAGTGTTCAAGTCCCCTACTATTATTTTGTTACTATCAATTTCTCCTTAAATTTATTAAATGACACATTAGATCTTAAATAATTTCAGCTTTTAATGGTATAGTTATACAAGATAGATGAATTATAGAGTTTGATACTGCAATGAGTATGCATTTCTCCTAGTGACTCCACATCATGAGAGCAATGGCTCCTGAAAGATATCCAGTCCTAATCTGTGAAACCTATTAGGTTACATGGCAAAGGGGAATTAAGGTTGCTAATCAGCTGACTTTAAAATAGAAAATTTTCCTGGATTACCTGGGGGGACTCAATTTAATCACATGTATCCTTAAAAGTGGAAGTGGTAGATAGAAGAAAAAAGTGAGAGGAAGAGATATGACTATGAAAGCAGTATAAGAGAGACACTATGTTGCTGGCTTTGAAGATGGAAGAACTGGACTGAGAGCCAATGAACACAGGTGGCCTCTAGAAGCGAATATTGTGTGAATACCCTGTTCCCTAACAACCATCTCCCAATGGTTTCAGTGCTCATTAATAACCTTGCCTATCTCGCTGATTATAATGAGGGCTGCAAAATGGCAGTATTCTAATTCTATCATTTCTTCTACATTTATTAGCTGGCATTCTTTTACAAAGAACTATATCATTTTCCCCTTTCTCTCTGTCTCATGCTCTCTTTCAGGGGCATTTTAAATGGACTCTTGGATTTCCATTTTTACATCATGTTTTATAATCAATTACCATAACTATGCTTTGTGCCTGTAATTCTCAAGCTGTCCCAAAATTGGTCAATGGAAACCCTTTAAAGCTGGCTACTAAGTCCTTTTGGCATCACTCCTCTTAGCATTTGCACATTTCTTATTTTCTAGCACAAGATGTTCCAGGATAACCATGTCCTTTCCCTGCTGCAGACTTGGAATCAGCTCTGATTTCTTATACTAAGAAGTGGTATTTACAGAGCAAGATCTATATGCTAACTGTGATGACTGCTACTGGGGTCTCACTGAGTCCGAGCCCTTTCAATGCACAAAGCCGGGAAATAAATAAATAACCCCACAAATAAATAAATATATGGTAGGCAGGAAAGGAAATATACACAGAGGATCTCAACTGCAACGGCCACATTTTGTACACAAGTATTCATTATAACAATCAACTGTATCTTTTCATTATTCTAAAATATTGTGTAACATGTTCAAGTAGCATACAAATATATTTCTGTAAATAAATCATATTTTATCTATAGAAGCAAAACTTTCTATTCAAATAATTCTTTCTGTGAATCAGTAAGGTGTAAATGCACTTTTCACTATTACTTTCTTAAACTTTCTAATAACTTGCCCTCTAAAAATGCTAGTTCTTCTAAACCATTTCTGATCACTTCCTGCTTCTCACTATTCTTGATTCTTGTTCCTCCTCTCATCCTCTGAGGCTGATACTTTTTTTCACATACAGTCTTATTTCAAAGATATAATTCATTTCCTGGGCTTCAGTGTGTAACCTCTTTATGGACTCTCTAAAACATGTATCTCCACCCATGCCCTTTCCTGGGACGTATTTTCTTGTCTGAATTGATGATACCTTAAAACACGTCTAACACTCAGTCATGATCTTCCCTCACTAACGATCACCTCCAGACTCCCCTAATTTTATCCACTGTACCTCCTTCCCAATTTAATAATCACAGTCTGGTGTTCATAAATCATCAATTGTTTCTTCACCAATTTTTCCCTAGCAAGACTTTACATCTCTCTTTCTACTATAATTACACTAGACCAAACCATTTTCTTAGAGTGCTACAACTTCACAGTGCTCTCCACTACACTTCATCCCATATACCACCATCACATATTCTTTCTATAAATATATTCATACTGCACCTCAGCTCATAAACATTTTATGGTTCCTGACTGAACTGACTAAAGCTCCAAGTCCTAAGCAAGCAAATATTAGTCTTCAATAGTCATTCTGAACCAGTTACTCCAATTTCTGATATATACCATTTAAAAAGAATTGGAAATGAAAGCAAAAAAGCTACATTCCAACAAAAAATGAGAACAACCTAAATACTCAACAGTACTGGCATAATTATATTAGAATATTATGCATCAATAAAAAGTACAGAAAATTTCTCATGACATATTAGATTTTAAAAGTACAAAAAGTTGCATACAATGTAATCCCATGTATACATGTATGCGCATTTTGTATTCAGTATACATAAAAAAACATATATGAACAGAAGCAAATACTAGTCAAATTCACTCTGACATAAGATTTAGTTTTAGATTATCTATATTCTTTCCTTTCTACAATAAGTACAATTTTAAAAAATAAAAAATAATACGACGCTTTACATTCTACACAGCATTTTTATGTTTCCTCAATAGCTCCTCACAACTGAATACGTTAAGTAGTGCAGGCATCATCAGCTCAACTTGAGAGAAGAGGGAATTGGGGCTCCGAGAAGATAAGTGACTTTGACTTTTTCAAGAAAATGTGGCAAAGTAGCTGAAAATGCAAAAGTAGGATTCATGCCTAGTGACCTTTATACAGAGCTCTTTCTGCCATTCCCCATCTCCAGACTAATGAAAGATTATACTCTCATGGAAAGCAAAAAAAAGAAAGAAGAAATACTACAGAAATAAAAATGTTCACAAATAAAATCAGTATATTAAATACTGTTCTAAATGAATATGAATCTTTCCAAACTAATGAGTGAAAAACCAAGTAGTTGATATAGGATAGAAATTGTTTTTTAATTCACTGAAGTTAGGAAAGTGCTCATCATATTTTCAAAGAAAATATTTATGATATAATGAAGATACAAACTAAAAATTAATGACCTGTCAAACAGGTCAGACAAAAATAAACACTATGGAATCAGTTAACAAAAATAATTATGCTTAAAAATAACTATAAAGATGCTGATTATTATCAAAACAACAGCCAATTGACATAGACTGCTTTAGCTTTATTACAAACAAAATCAAGATAAAATAGGTATTTTACCCTCCAAGAGTCACAAATTAAGATCATACTATAACCGTCATTAAAATGTAAAATATGTTGTACAATACAATATAAAACAAAACCTAAATGAAATATTAAAACTTCATTTACATAATATATAAAATGAAATAGATGCATTATATATCATCCTAAACATATTTGTAAGCAGGTTCCCATTTATAGTGTTTAACCATGACTTCACAAAAGAATTTTTTCCATATACTTTTCTTTTCTATTAATGAGCACGTGAGCTTAAATGTACACAGGAAAATCTGAAGTTCAAAGGCATTCAAATCTGTCAAAAACTTTACCTTGCAAATAAAGGAAAAATCTACAGTTATATAGTATTTGCTTACTCCAAATTTGAGAAGTTAACGGGTGTTAAATGACACTTAAAAATTACATTTCTCAGGGGCCGGCCTGGTGGCATAGCGGTTAAGTTCATGCACTCCACTTCAGCGGCCCACGGTTCACAGTTTCATATCCCTGGCGCAGACCCATGCACTGTTTATCAAGCCATGCTGTGGCAGGTGTCCCACATACAAAGTAAAGGAAGATGGGCACGGATGTCAGCCCAGGGCCAATCTTCCTCAGCAAAAAGAGGAGGACTGGCAACGGATATTAGCTCAGGGTTAGTCTTCCTCACAAAAAAAAAAAAAAAAATTACATTTCTCAAATCCTTTCAGCAAATTCTTGCTTGGCCAAACCAAGTGTGTCTTTCATTATTTCTCCAGTATCTTATGACACAATTTCTTGGAATGCTATTGACCTTTTGCATATAATCATCACACAGAACCACTACTTCCACATTTCAAATGTACCCTTTTAATTTTATAGAAAGCAATGTCCTTCAAAAACAAATTATCAACAACCCGAAATTTAAAATTACCAAGAATCCTTTAATATTTTAAAATTACAACTATGATTTTCCTGAATGGTTCTGCTTCTCCATGAAAATAAATTCTATTGTATTTACTAAAAATCCCCATGAAGAAACAAGATTTTTCTAAGTGTCACACCTCTGAGAGTAAGCATTCTGTATACAGAAAAACAGCAGTGAGCCTTTAGATATTATAAAATGTTAGCTACAGCGATCAGAAATATTCCGCAAAAAAACTGCGAGGTAGTGACACAAACACACTCACACAATCTCCTACACTGTACAAAAGAGGAAGGGGAGACATTCAGCAGTTAGTACTCCTTTACTTCAAGAGTTAATCCTACTGTCACTTAATAAGGAGCCCTATAAAAATATAACTATCAGTACTGTCAGAACTATAAATATTATACCCCAAAGACCTCAAAATTACATGGTAGACTTCCAAATATTAACCACATTCTTAATAGTAATGAAAGCAATTACACACTAGGGTATTGTTTTGTTTTGTTTTTTTTGTTCCTTCGTAGGGAGGGAGACTGCCAAGCTCTGCTGCAAGTGCTTTATATATACCAACTTATTTAAGCCTGTAACGACCCTCTGGACAGGTGAAGACCCAAGGTACTGACACATCTAGCCATTCCCCCAAGGCTGCACGGCTAGTGAATGGCAGAGTCAGGATTCGAGCCCAGGCTGTAGAGCCCACAGCCTACACCAGATCATACATCGTTTTGCCGCTCTCTACCTTACAAAATTTTTATTCAAGTATTAGGCCTTCTTTCAGGTGTCAGCTGCGATTTTTTTTTTTTTAACTAAATGTCATTTCCAAAATAAACAAGGAAATCAATGATGGAAGTGTATTTTATTTCTGAGTTCAAGAAACAACGCAGGTAGCAACATAGTAAAAAAACAAATGCTGAACTCAAGAGTCAAAACCTGGGTCTAATGTAGGCTCTGCAATGAACAGTTTCATGGCCTTGGTTCCAGTAACAACAGTGAAATGTACGACAAAATGAAATTACTGATACTTAAATTGTAGGGGGAAATACAATGAATTTAGTAAACAACTATATCCATGATAACTATAGAATGAGGATTGCCATAACCAATGAAATGATACCTAGAAGAGGAATCAAAAACCAACGTCAGATGTGTTCTGAATGGTTACAGTGTTGGAAGGAAGGAAAGCAGGAAGTGTGAGACAAGAGAAGACACCGATCCTAAGCCACACTCACTGAAAACTTCCCGAAGATCCAGTACAGAACCCTTCAGCTGGAGCCAGCTCAACTCTTGTGAAGATAACAAAACAATAGTGGGACCTCCTGTTACTGTTAGATGTTATCCTGGGAATGGAAAAGGTTAATATGGTCAACAGAAATTAAAATACATACAGCATCCTGGGGGAAAGCAAGGCCTCGAGTGCAACAGAGCTGGGGCTGAGCCAGCTCCACTGAGTCCAGGAACTGGATGAGGACACCATCTCTCCCGCTGTGGTGGTTGTGAGGACTACATGATGGGAAGTGTGGCCTGGAGCCCAGTGAGCCCTCAGGAACTGTCAGCTGACTTTACAGCAATGATAAAGATGAGGATTCCTCCCTGGAGCAGGAGGAAGAGGAGGATGCAGCACAAGCACTGGAGCTCTGCACCAGTTAACAGGACTCTGAATCGAGTTTCATCCTTCCAGGATACAAAGACCTTCCTCATAAGGCTATGCAAGAAGTTTAAAAATAAATACTAATGAAATTTACCATTTTGGTGAGAGAATATTATATGCCCAGAGAATATTATATGCCAAATAGATAATAAATGTTTGCCAGGGACTATCAGATATATGGTATCACTAACCTCAATTAACAAATGAAAAAATTGGGATATAATGGAACTAATTATAGCAATGGTTAGAGGAAAATACATCTATATACAGTATACAGAAGCCTATAGTGAAGTGCTTAAATATTGCAAGAAATGCAGTAAGTCTCAATAAATGATTGCTATTAATAAATTAAGAGTCTCTTCCTATCCAAGCATATAATTCTCGTATTGAATTTATTGATTAAATGTGCAGGAGCTAAAATACACAAGGGTGTTTATATCAAGGAATAAAACACCAATCAACAAATCCACCAAAAAAGGAATTTCCAATTTTACATGTAATTTGTCTTCAAATTTCTTCTGTGGTATTTTATGTAAATTGACAAAACAACAACATGAAATGCAGCGATGTCAACGGAGGAGTGGTGACCAGCCCCTAGTTCCAATTCTGTCTAAGGGGAAACCGGGAATGGCTGAGCCCACAAGGACCAGCAGATACTTGGCTCAAAGCTCCACACATGATCTAATATCCAGTAAGAAATGTTCTTTGGTAATTTCCATTAAAGAACTTGCCAGTGTGAAGTGCTAAGCTATCCAAGAGGACTATTTCCAAGACTTACTAAAGGAACTACTGGTTTAATGTCAATTTTAGGGGGGGCGGGGAAGACTTTTTAATTTATTACTTTTAAAATATTATTTGGTAAACAAGATATTCAATTTGCAATTTATGTGAAAATGAATTGAAACTGGTCATACACATTCAATATGTTTATCCAAACCAACATTTGTTGAGTTCATTTATAAATAAGAGCCAAAAACTGATATTTCAAAATGATACAATCTACTTTTGAACTCATTTGGCATGAACACATTATCATGAGCTATGTGCAGATAAGGGGTTAATCTGTATCTTGTAACAAAGTTTACATATAGTTAAGAAATATCTTTTGTGGAATATAATTCTGCAAAATATTAGAACACAATAGAACACATTTAATAATAAAATTTTATAGGACAGAATTTAATCTTTATTTAATGATTCAGCAGGCATATCAAAAACACACAGTGCTTCAGGGAGATCATCATCATCATCAATTACTGCTGCATTGGAGAGATGCAGAAGTGTCAATTAATAGGACTTTTGGCTGAATTACTTTCCTATAACAATTTATAATAAAATAAACTATGTGCACCAATTGAAATAAGAAACAGGAATTTTTTAAATAATAATAAAGTCAGGATTATTTTCATTCCCTTTTTTAATCCCCTTGTCATCTAAAACAAGATGTGTTAACACTGTTACCTTTATAACTCACTACTTAAATTACAGACAGCAAAGAGGGAATGTGAATTAGATAGGAGAAGAATAAATATCCCCACAGACAGAAAATAGCTTGTATATCCTCTTTGGGGAACAGGTTAGGGTATTGTTGGTTGTCTACTGGGTTGGGTATCATGTTAGGCAGAAGCAGAGCATTCTTTCTGTCTAATAGAGATTACATGCAGATTAAGACAATGTGTACAGGGGCAAAGATGGAAGGGAGTAGAGTGGACCAGCTCTGTAACATGACAACGTGCCTGTGCCAAAATACATTCCCCAGAATTCCGTTCCCAGATGTACCCAGTTAGGGCCATAAGAGAGAGTCTGGTGTGACATAGGCAGGGCAGAAGTGGAGCGTCAACTCACACATATTGTCATTTATCACCTTGCACCTGAATGTCATAAGGCAACAACAAATGCTACTCCCCACAATCTGGAGGCCCTCCATCAGCTTCTCTGACTCCTGGACCAACTGTGTAAGTTTCAGTAACTGACGAAGAGACAAGCTTCTGCAGAAACCCCTCATCAAAGTCAGAGGCAACGAAAACATTCCGGGGATTCCGTCTGTCCCCGTGGGTTCCATCTATACTCATTCTCCCCAGTTCACATCCTTCCTCACTTCTCAACTGCCTGCCCTGTGGATTTCAAGGTGCAACATCAGATGCAACAATAATGCCTTACAGAGATGAGCTGAAAAGTTCCCACAGTTGTCTAAGATGAAATCCCTTTAACAAATCACACCACACACACACACACACACACACACACACACACACACACACACACACACACACAGAGTAATATATGTACCTATCTTAGTGGTTCTAAATGCCTGACTGATTTAGAATTTACAAGATGGTGTGACAAGCATTTACCCCTCCCCATCTGAAACAACCAAAAAATCAACAACATATATGAAATAACAGTTTTTAAGACATAGGACATCAGGCAAAGAGAGACAGTTGTCAGACAGTAGAATAAGGTGTCTGGAAGCTGGAGACGAGCAGACTCCATGAGCTGAGACAATATGAGACTGAAGACCAGCAGCTGGAATTCACAGGACAGGGTAACCGAGAGGAGAGAACCACACACAGAGAGAGAACTCAAGATCTGCACAGGGGCGCAAGGAGTATTCAGCTAATTACTGATTAAGTCATGTGTGTAAAGAAACTAAACAGTGGTAGAGTAAGAACAAACAGAAAAAATTAGAAGAAGCAGTGCTCATCAGTGCTCGCACAGGGCTGGCCTGGAGAAACCCGATGATTCATGGGCATAGAGAACGGTCAGCTTCAGTAGCACAGAATAATTAGCCCCGGACTGAGCACTGTTCCAAATCTGCTCAAAAGTGAAGCACAAAATATCAAGCTTTTTTCAAGTGAATTAACCGCATCCCAGAACAAAGCTCAAGAATATTTACTGAATACAAGATAAATAGTACCAAAGTAAAATTGACAATGTCTAGAATAAAATGAAATATTACCAGTCATGCAGAGAAGTAGGAAAATATGCCCCACAATAAGAAGTAAACTTAATCAACTAAAACCAACCCAAAAAGACAAGGTGCTAAAATTAGCAGACAAGGATATTAAAATACTTGCTACAGAGATATACCAAATGACCAAAAAGATAAGTTAAGAGGTGGAAGACATAAAAAAGACCCAAAGCAAACATCTAGAGATAAAAACTATAATGGGAGAGACAAATTCACTAGATGAGATTAATGACAGATGTGACATGCAGCACAGAGAACCTGTAGAAATAAGAATAGAAAATTTAAAAAAGATACACAGCATAGAGAAAAAAGAGAATTTTTTTTCAATAAAAACAATTAGTAGTCAGTTTTAAGCAATGTAACTGGAATGCCCAGAAATGTAGGTAGGAAAGCTGAATAACTGAAGAAATAGTGGCCAAAAATTTTTCAAATTTGATGAAAATTATAAACCCACAGATACAAACAGCTCAACAAACTACAAATAAAGCAAATATGAAGAAAACCAATGATAAAGAGAAAACCTTAAAAGTAGCCAGAGAAAAAGAGACACAGGTACAGAGGACCAAAGATAAGGATGGCAGATTTGAAGACACAATGCAAGTAAAGAACGAAGACTGAAAGAAAAGGAATTATCTTCACCTACACCTTACACCATTTACCAAACTTATATCAAAATGGATTATGGGCCTAAATGTAAAACCTAAAACTGGAATGCTTCCAGAAGAAAAAGATTTCTTGGATATAACACTGAAAGCAAAATCCATAAAAGAACAAATATATGAAATTAGCAATATCAAAATTTTAAAATTCCCCCCCTCTAAAGAGACTGGGAGATATCATATATCTGATAAAGGACTTGCATCTAGAAAATGTAAAGAAATCTCAAATCCAAAAATGATGGAAAAAAATTTTTAATGGGCAAAAGATTTTAATAGATTATTCACCAAATAAAAAATACGGATGACAGAAAAGCTCACAAAAAGATGCTAAATATCATTAGAGAAATGCAAACTAAAACCATAATGAGATACCTCTACACATGTGATAGGAACGGCTAAAACTAAAGATTGACAATACCAAGCACTGTCAAGTATGTGGAAAAACAGGGACTGTACTTCACTTCTGATGGAAATACAAACCATACACCCGCCATAAGATCAAGCCATTCTACTCGTAGATATTTATCCAAGAGAAATCAAAAGCTATGTCCATACAAAAACCTGTATATAAGTGTTCATAACAGCATAATTTTAAATATCCAGAAGCTGGAAATAACTCAGAAGTCCATCAATGGCAATGGATAAACAAACGGATAAAGAAAATTGTTAATTCTACTCACAATAAAAAGAACTTAACCATCAATATATAATACAACACTTATGAAATCTAAAGATAGCTATGCTCATAAAAGAGGCCAGACAAAAAAGATGAAAAACTGTATCATTCCATTTACACAGAATTCTAGAAAACGCAAGCTAAGCAATACCAGCAGAAAGCAGATCACCGATTGTTAGGGAATGGGACAGAGGGGCAGAAATTAAGGATTAAAAAGCAAAGTATGGAACTTTGGGGTAGTAATGGTTATGTTCATTATCTTCTGTGAGGTGCTAGTTTCATGGAAATATATATATGCATATATATCTTTCAAAACTCACTGAACTATACATTTTAAATGCGTACAGATTTCTGTATGTCAATAATATTTCAATAAATCTTTTCTCCTTTAAGTCAGGTTAAAGATGACATTTACAAAAGGAAGTGAATTTCACAGGGCATATCCATAAAAGTTTTAGTTAGAAAACATTAGTATTTCAGGCATTATACATTCCTATAGGACTAAGAACCGCATTTATTACTTCTCCTTTACCGCTTTTATGGTTTTTTGACTTGTGAAACTTTAGAGTTCTGGAGTAACAGAGCAGAAGGCAACAGCTGGTTTGGCATGCATAAACCAGACACTGTTTCCCCAATGATACATGAGATAGCTATGCTATGATGGGAAAATGAACAGTAAATATCTTACTACAGGAGAGATGGAGAGAATGTCAGCAACTATTAAAAAGAGCCTAAGTTTTAGGAACTGCAGCAAAACACTTAATTTAAAAAAAAAGACAACATAAGTAAGCAGTTTCTATGGTTTTCCCTTCTAGAACTGTAACTATCTTATACACTGTTACAAGCAAAATAGTTAATTACAAAGACAAGCAATTTGAAAAGAAGCTACATACAACAAAAGTATGCAGATAAAAAGGCTGAATAAAGACATATTATTGTTGGATTTCCTATTTTATTTAGCATCGTTTATACACTGGTGGCCAAACGTATGATTTGCATATAGTTTAAAAATACCACAATTATCAAAAATGTAATAAGTTTAAGAACTGGATGAAGTTCATAAAACCTTAAATCACAATCATGAAAAGCACTCAGCTGCTTCCTGAGGTTAGAAATAACACAAGTGGCAACCAAGCTGAATAGCAGATAAGGAAAAAGCAAAAGATTTAAGTTTATAGGCTTTGCATGTTGGGGTCTATGTTACATTAAAAGAGGAGAACATATATTTGTAGGTGAAATAAGACATAATAATAATATTAGCAAGTTCTTACTGCTAAGTACTACTTAAAGATAGACTTCTCTGAAAAATGTGATTTTCATATCTTATAATATCAAACCAATTAATAATTTCTGAGAAAATCCTTTGTACCAAAAACTATGCTACGGGGTACTGGAAAGGGCTAATATAAACTAAAAGCTCATGATCTTACTAAAGAAAGAAAGATTTTAAAAATTTACAGGGGCCAGCTGCGTAGCCTAGTGGTTAAGTTTGGCACGCTCCGCTTTGGTGGCCCAGGTTTGCAGGTTCAGATCCCAGATGCAGACATACACCACTCATCAGCCATGCTGCAGTGGCAACCCATATACAAAACAGAGGAAGACTGGCACAGATGTTAGCTCAGGGCGAATATTCCTCAAGCAAAAAAGAGGAAGATTGGCAACAGATGTGAGCTCAGGGCAAATCATCCTCAACCCCCCCCCAAAAAAAATTTACACAAGTACAAAAAAAATTTTTCAGGTGCAAAAGGTATAGCACAAAATGTAAATATCTATATCACTCTATCAAACCCAACAACTTCTACAACAAATATTTTACAATGCTCCATAATTATATTAAAAATGCCCCAAATTAAGTTAATGTATAATATAACCTGTTAAAATTTAAAAATTCAAAAGGTCAACATAGTACTCTAATTAATACCAAGTAAAATGAACAGAAAATAATTTAAAATAAAATAATTTCTATTTCAACTCAAATAGTTGGGCAGTAATACACTGGAAGACCTAGTGAAGTTTTCAGAAAGTTTGCGATTACATATATATATATATCACCATGACTGGAGGGACTTCCAGAATGGTAATGACCTCCAAACATATACTCCTCCATAAAAGCAATCAGAATATGGGCAAAATCAACTTTTTAAGAACTCTGGAAATTAATCAAAGACAAAAAAACACCATGAGGAATGTATATTCAATAAAATGGCTGAATATTGGTAAGAAAGATGGTACCGTGGTACTTTGTTCCAATCCCATGCCCATCTCCCTAGAGCCATGAGACCCTGGAAAAACAACCTCACAACTAGAGTTAACTATGAAAACCAGCAGCCTACCAGCCAAGAGAGAGGGGTGAAAAGGCTTAGATCTCGCCAAAAGCCCAATTATCAGAGATATTCCCCTAACTTAACTGGAAGCTAACTTAAAAAGATCCATACTCAGGGCTTAACTTTATCTGATCTGAATCACAACTCACTCTATGTGAATAATCTCTGTCCTGAGAGCAATTTTTGGAGGTGAGGGGATGGGGGAAAAACACAGTACCAACTGTTTCCATCACAGCTGCTTGAGAGTGATACCAGTTGAGGTTAACAGGAGACTAAACAATAGAACTTAAAATGAAAAATTGAAGAATGAGACATATTATAGGGAGCTTTGAAAAGCTCCAACATATTCCTCAAATCTAAAAGGCCATACACATACAAAAGGGAAAAACAGTAGTCAACAGAAACTATTCCTGAGAAATCCCAGAAGGAATTACTATATAAAGAATAAATCAACTAGTATGAATATATACCAAAAAAAGGTAAAATATACCTTTAGTATGAACTAAAAGAAAGAGGATGACTCATCAAATAGATAATATCAATAAAGAGAAAGAAATATAAAAAAAAATAAGTTCTATATTTAAAAAGTAAAGTAACTGAATGATAGGGCTGGCCTGGTGGCTGGTGGTTAAGTTTACATGCTCTAGTTTTGCAGCCCAGGGTTCACAGGTTCGGATCCCAGGCACAGACCTACGCACCACTTATCAAGCCATGCTGTGGCGGCATCCCACATACAAAATAGAGGAAGATGGTTACAGACATTAGCTCAGCGCTAATCTTCCTCAGCAAAAAGAGAAGGATTGGCAATGGATGTTAACTCAGAGTCAGTCAAAAAAAAAGGTAAAGTACCTGAATGAAAAATTCACTCCAGGGACTCAACAGCAGATTTGAACTGGCAGAAAAAACAATCAATGAACCTAAAGGTTTTCTGTTCCAGTCTGAGGAAGAGAACCAAAAAAAAAAAAAGGAAGAAGAAGAAGAAAAATGAACAGAAATTCAGAGAACTGTAGGACATCATCAAGTGTACCAACATATTCATAGAGGGATTCCCCAAAGAAAGAAGAACAACAAAGGAGCAGAAAAAATAATGGTAAGAAACTTTACAAATTTGATGAAAAATATTAATCTGCACATCCAAGAACCTTAAGAAACATCAAGTAGGATAAACTCAAAAAGTCCATACTTAGACATGACATAATCATACTGTCAAAAGCCAAACATAAATAGAAATCCAGAAAACAGTAACAGAAAAGCTATTCATCCATTACAAAGTATGTTCAATATGATTAACATCTGACTTCAAATCAGAAACTATGCATTCCAAAAGGCAGTGGAATGACATATTCAAAGTACAAAAGAAAAATGACTGTCAACAACAATTCCTATATCAGCAAAAACATACAAATAAAAAACAAGGAAATATGAAGACATATCCAGATGAACAAAAGCAAAAGAATTAATTATTAGCAGAATTGTGCTACAATAAACACTAAAAGTAGTCCTTCAGGCTAAATTGAAGGACACTAGACTACAACTCAAGTCCACACAGAGAAATGAAGAGCACCAGGAAAGGAAACTACATAGATAAATATTAGACAGTACAAATATATCTTTTGTTTGTAACTCTTTTTTTCTAATTAAAAGACAATTGCATAAAGCAATAATTGTAAATCTGTATTTATCAACATACAATCTATAAACATGTAATACGCATGACAATAATAGCACAAAGTAGGAAGGAGGAAATGAAGCAATATAGGAGTAAAGCATTCATACAGTATTGAAATTAAGTTGGTATTCATCAAAACCAGACTTTTATAAATTAAGATATTAACTGTCATCCCCAAGGTAATAATCTATATATATGTATATTAAAAATTATGTAATATACATGTATATTAACAATTAATATATATCTATGCATAAGTATGCATGCACATAAACAAAAATGTATATGTACACGTATACAAATATATTACATGGATGTACAAATAGAAAAAGTAATTTAAAAGATAGATAAGAAGATACTTGTTTAACACACAAAAGAAAGCAGTAATGGCAAAACAGAAACAAAAATGACATAAGGACATGCAGAAATCAAACAGTAATATGGCAGATGTAAATCCTACCTTCTCAGTAATCACATTATATATAAGTGGACTAAATGCTCCAATTAAAAGGCAGAGATTGGCAAAATGGATTTCCAAAACATGATCCAATTATATGCTGTTAAAAAAGACAAAACAGTAGATTCAAAGACTCAAATAGGCTGAATGCAAATGGATGGAAAAAGATATACCATGTAATCAGTAACTGAAAAAAAAAAGCTACAGGAGCTATATTACTATGAGACAAAATGGAGTCTAAGACAAGACTATTACAGGAGACAAGGAAAAGGACATTTTTGTAATGAGAAAAAGGTCAAACCATCAGGAAGACATAAGAATTATAAATACATATGTACCTAACAACAGAGTCCCAAAGTGCAACAAGTAAAACTGACAGAATTGAAGAGAGAAGAAGCAAATTCAAAAATATGAGTGGAAGATCTTAAATTCCACTTCCAATAATGGAAACAACTAGGTAGAAGACAAAAAACAAAAGAGAAGATTTGAATAAAAACATAAATCAACTAGAACTAACAAATAGCTATACAACATGTCATATAAAAACAATCTCAAGTGTAAATGGAACATTCTCCAGGATCAACCATATGTTAGGACATAAAACAAGTCTAAATACATTTGCCAGGAGAGAACTCATACACAGAATACTCTTACTTCCTTTAACCACATGTAATAAAATTAGAAATGTATAACAAAAGGAAATTTGGGGATTAAACAAATAAGTGGAAACTAAATAACACACTATTAAATAAGCAACGGATCAAAGAAAAAAGAACAAAAGAAATTCAAAAATACTTTGAGATGAATGGAAACAAAAATAGAACATAGCAAAGTTATGGGAAGCAGCTAAAGCAGTGGTGAGAGAGAAATTTCTAGCTGTAAACTTCTGTATTTAAAAAGATCTCAAATCAACAACCTAGCTACCCACATTAAGAAACAGTAACCCCAATACAAGCAGATGGAAGGAAACAAAAATCTCACAGAAATAAAAGGGATTAAAAAGAAATACTATGAACAATTATGTGCCAACAAATTAAATAAACTAGATGAAACGGACAAATTCTTAGAACAAGTGACACTAACTGAATAAAAAATTAAATAATCTGAATAGATCCATAACAAGTAAAGTGACTGGATTACTTATCAAAAAAATTCAAACAAAGAAAAACTCAGGTTCAGATGGCTACACCACTGAACTCAATGAAATATTCAAAAATTAATTAAAACCCATCCTTCACAACTCCTACAAAAAACAGAAAAGTAAACATTTTCCAACTGAATCTATGAGGCCAGTATCACTTTGATAACAAAAACAGTAGGAAGAGATAATCCCTTATGAACACAGACACATTACTTGTCAACAAAATACCAACAAACTAAACCAGCAACATGTGAGAAGGATTAAACATGTTTACCAAGTGGGATTTATTCTGAGAATGCAAGTTTGGTTTAACATACAAACTCAATGAATATAATATATCCTATTAAAAGAATAAATGACAAAAACCACCAAAAAGTGACCAAAAATGATCTCAATAGATGCAGAAAAAGCATTTAACAATATTCAACATTCCTTCATGAAAAAAAAAACCTCAACAAATTAGGTACTGAAGGGAACTTCCTCAACCAACTAAAGGCCATCTACAGAAAAATCACAGCTAATATTGTACTTAACAGTGAAAGAATGAATGCCATCTCTCTAAGATCAGGAACAGGCAAGAATTTATACTCTTAACACTTCTATTCAACATTGTACTAGAGGTTTTAGCCAAGGAAGTTGGGCAAGGAAAAGGAGATAAAAAGTAATCCAGATTATAAAGAAAGAAGTATAAATAACTCTATTCACAGCTGACAATGATCTTGTACAGAGAAGATCCTAAAGAATCAACAACAAAACTACTAGAACTAATAAAGAAGCCTAGCAATGTTGCAGGATACAAAATCAGTATACAACAAATCAACGGTATTTCTATGCACTAGCAATAAAGAATCAAAAATGAAATTATGAAAACATTTTAAACGCTTAGGAATAATTTTAACAGAAAGTGCAAAACATACACTGAAAGCTGAAAAACATCATTAAAAGAAACTAAAGACTTAAATAGAAAGACACCCCATGTTCATGGATCGGAACACAATACAGTTAAACATACACTGAACAGATGACTCAGAAATTCCACTCCTAGGTATAATCCCAGAGGAACTGAAAACTTTATGACCACACAAAACTTGTGCACGAATATTTACAGCAACATTAGTCAAAATAGCCCAAACGTGGAAATAATCCAGATGCCTACAAAATGACAAATGGATAAAGAAAATGTGCTGTATTCATACAATGCAATACTGTTCAGCCATAAGAAGGATTGAAGTACTGATACACACTATAACATAAATGAATCTCAAAAATAAGCCACAAGAATGAAGCCGGGCACAAAAGGCCACATATTATATGATCACACTTAGATGAAATGTCCAGAACAAGCAAATCCATACTGACAGAAAGTAGATTATGTACAGATGGATCAAGCTGAAAAGTGAATGACTTTCTCCTGGCTCAAAAGGAACATAGTATACCACTCATTTAGGTATTCATTCTAAAGTTCATCTATTACATATCAGCAAAAAGAGAGACACAAACAATTAATTAGAATACTATTTGTTATATTTTATATAACATTGTAAAGTGATAAAGTAAGTAAGATTTAGTAATGCCTAAAAGAATTCAAGATACTTTAAAAGAAGGAGTAAAACTTAAGGATAACGAGAATTTTCCATGAGGAGGAGGAGATGTCTGGCAGAAGGAAATTATGAGAAAAGACAAACCCATCTGAGAACATCAGGTCTGCCTATGCTACAGCATGGATGTGGGCAAAGTGAGGCTGGAAAGGTCTATCATGGACAAATTATAAAGGACTTGGAAAATGATGGCATGGATTTTAAATAGTATTCAATGTGTTTGCTTTCATTTTTAGTAAGGACAGAGATGAAAATGGAAAATACGTTTTAATAAACAATCCTGTAAGAAATAAGTAAGTCTGTTCACTGAAAGGAAATTCCAAAACTAGAGAACTCACCTAGCACCCAGACCTTGGTTTAATAAATACAATTCTTCATTTGAAGGATCTAGTGCTCTTGACAGAAAAAGCTGATCCCAGGCCTGGGATATCTTGCTGTGCCAGAAATAAGAAAATGCTCAAAGAATGACAAAGACATATCAAATAAACAGAGAAGACAACACAAACAGACTCCATTGATCAGACAGGGGTAATGTGAGCACTAAACAAAAATGTAATTATGGAAATGATTCATAAATTTAAAAAGAATCTATGTGTGTACACTGACACAAACAAAATCAAACAAAACAAATAGATAAATTAAAAAATCTCTTCCAACTAATAAATATAGGAGTAACAGACATGCTACAAATAACCAGAATGTAATCTTCAAAAGTTAATCTGTTGTATTCCTTCTCTCAATAGCATAAACAGTTAATTATATATTAACCGTATTTTATTGTTGCTTGATGAAGTTTGGCCTCTGAAGTGCTTTAGGAAATTGTAAAAGAAAGGTGACAGAATTTCATACTTGTCTAATTTTTATAGTTCACAATAAGATGCTTTGTTTCTCCAGTTTCTTATATTCATACTAATTTAATTTCCTTTCCCTACAATATTAAGGGGAAAATAATGGTTTCTATTATTTGGAGTTTTACTCTCCAAATAAGATACTAAGATTTGGGACTACTGTCGTACTTCCAATCATAAAAATATGCTAAAAGGTTCACAGATGCACTTATTACTAAAACAAGACTATGCTTTACTTCCAAACTGAAATTATTCAGAAAAGAATAAATTCTGAAACTTGTGGCATAGCACCTCAAACAATAAATCCATGAAAATTTTTCAGACACGTCTGCTTCATTTCTTCTGTTTCTTTCACTGCAGTTCGATATTCTTTACAGGGGATGACAAGGATAGTATGAAATCCAAAAGGAAGGTATCTCGGTTAGTTTTTATCATTATTTACAAAGTAAACACCCCCTAATACTAAGTAATAATTGCAGCACTTGGGCAAAAATGGCACCGTTGTTTTCAAAACTTCCAATAGATTACTGGAATGCTATGGGCCAACTCAACATGAGCTGATAAAGTAGTGCTTTCTGGCAAAAAGGTGAGGGGAAGTGAAGAAAGGTAAGATAAAGTGAGGTGAGGTGAGGTAAAACCAGAGCAGACCACAGAGACAGGAGAAGAGAGAAGACCTGGATACACAGAGCTTGAACATTCTTATGGCTATGTATAACATTTTGCAAAGTAAAATTGACTGAGATGGAAGCTATTTTGCATGGTACAGTGGCGATGGCTAACAAATGAGAGTTTTGTGGGCTGCATGTTAGTCCCCTGCCTCATCTGCCACCCCTAATGACAGCAGCCACCTGCTGTTTTATTGTCACAGCTGGAGCCAGTTCACACTCCTTGGTGCTGAGCTCTGCCCATGAGCACCAAGCTCTCTCCTCGCCTCATTACTTTGATGAACTTTTTATGGTCAGCACCCATGAAGACCTCATCTAGGACTATGCGACACAGGCTGGCTTCAGGGAGTACTTCCAGTTACACGAGGTGATAATACACAGTGACTCTAGGGCTGCCTGTGTCTGTCAGCTACTGCAGAAGTGACTCTACTATACTTTTGACACTACAGGGCCCACAACAGGTAAAAATGCCTGAAATTCTCAGGCTTAATAATGTTCTTTGCTCCTCATTGCGATGAAAAGATCATAAGATACTGCCATAATGAAGCTTTTTAATGGTACATGTTATTATAGAAAACCTAATGTACTGTTTATGATTACTGCCATAAAATTAAAATTCTTTTCATTTTCTATAGATTGAAAGCCATGGGAAGAAATTTTTTCCTTTATCTTTTAAAGTAAAAAGGGATAAAATTGAAACAGAATCAAAAATCTTATTTGTATCAATACATGATTTTAAACTAAAACATGAGTTGTTTTTTAATGTTTCTTAATAAAAGAAAAAATGCAGCAATGATATGTCAACTGATTTTAAACTAAATCTGTCACGTGTAGTTTTGATGGGAGAAAGGCTGTTCAAATAACGATGTCTTGAATACCAAAAGACTTCACAAGCTTTTTCTGGTAATAGCTGGCCAAACATATACAGAAGTCATCAAAGAGCTGACTACTTATTGTGAAGGGCAAAAATTTGAGATAATTTTAAAATGTTAGCAACACTGAAAAAAAAGACCAATTCTTAAAAATTACTGTGTGAAAATTGTTGAACATAATTTTTATTATTTATAAACCTTGACTCATGCCTGATAAAAGTTTAACCTAGGAAAAAAGAAACTCTTCATAGCATTAAAATATTTCAAGATATTCCCACATATACATACAAACTAGTAATATTTTTTAAATATTCAAAAATCACCAAGTAACATTTTAATTTTCTAATGCCTGAAAGCTGTCATAAGTCTAAAAACTGCAACAATTAAGTATTTATTCAGTAGCATTCCAGCTGGTGAATATTTGACAAATTCTGCAGTGTTAGCAGCCATTAAACATCTCTTACATTTATTTTAAAATTCTACCTACAAAAATATGTGTATATAAATATATGAAATGATTTATGTTACCTTCTCCTCAAAGCAGATGTGTTCTACTTTTCTCAGTTCCACTATGAAATTTCCATTCATTGTTAATATTCAAAATATTGACATTTTAGTTAAAAGATATGATAATGTGAACTTTACTAATGCTCCTGAGCATGGACATTGTTCTGAACTTTGTGTAGCCAAATAGTACTAAAATCGGTGCTGGTTATGTACTCTGTACTTCCAAAGAGTAACAAAGGTGCTGACTTTCATTATGTAAGTTAACAAGCTCAAATTTTTTTACATACAAAACTTTCTTGGAAGCATATTTGAACAGCTTCCCTGAATACATAAATTTTAAAAGCAATGATTAACTTAAAAAGGATTTGTCATTAATTACAAATTGGCAAAACTGATTTCTATATCATATAATTTTTAAATTAACCAGGTAATTTTTAAAAATAAAGATAATCGGGGCCGCCCGGTGGCGCAGCGGTTTAGTCCGCGCTTGGCAGCCCAGGGTTCGCGAGTTCGGATCCCGGGCGCCCGCCGACGCACCGCCTGTCAGCCATGCCGTGGCGGCGTCCCATATAAAGTGGAGGAAGATGGGCACGATGTTAGCTCAGGGCCAGTCTTCCTCAGCAAAAAGGGGAGGATTGGCAACAGATGTTAGCTCAGGGCTTGTCTTCCCCACAAAAAAAAAATAAATAAAGATAATCAAGTGGTTAACATGAGAAGAGATACTCATGGGTATTCTTATTTAGTTGCATTTAGAACTAATTATGAGTAAGATGACATACACACTCACATATACACACATGCCATGTATATAAGACAGAATCTTTTTTTTAAATTCTTTTGAGCCTAGATACTTTTCTTCAGCAATTTCATAACATGCCAAAATTACAGTTTGTGAAACCTAAGTACAAAAAAAAAAGAGAAAAAAACAGCAAAAACACTGACTGGTTTTACTTTATGACGTTTAACTTCATATCAATCAAGTAAGTATGAGAAAATAATTTATCCAATTTCACATTTTTTCTCTTTTTCTCAAGTAAAAATTCTTCAGAGTGTAATGAATTTATTCTGTATTAAGAATACTATGAACTTCCCTCCAGTAAATGAGAGGATGCTAGGTACCTTTAATGAAATAATGGTGTTGTTTTCTGTTTAAGTGGGTGAGTAGTTAATTGCTAATGATATGTCTCTCTATGCAAGAAGAGAAAAGAAGGAACTGACTGTATTATTAAATGAATGAAAAGACCTAGAAATGATGTGAAAAAGAAAAAAGTTATATATTTCAGTTGGAGGGGTGTACTAACAGGAAAATCTAGGCTGCTTATAGAAGAATGGAGTTAGCAAAAGAATGCAGACTTCTTCTATAAAGCAGGATCCCGACCAAAGGTACTTAATCAGGTGGTACAGCAGTCATCCAAAGTGACACAGAACCATAAAGTAGTTCCCTAAATTGGACAAAACTGGATAATCGCCTGCTCCTTACTTTTACATAATTTATATTCCTCAGATTACCAATACCAGCAGCATTTTGGTTTTTTCAAAGGAACTAACAGAGATAGGAAACACTGAAGTAACTAACTTAAAACAAGTGAGTTCTATTATGAAAAGCAAACACACGCCAACGACAAGAATATAGTTTTAAGCAAAACAGAATCTCTGTGACCCACAATATCAAATGATTATGTTTGCAAAGAATATCAGAATAAGAAAGATGACAAGACAAGACGTCTTGCATTTTAACAGCATTTAAATTCCAGAGTTTTTCCTAAATCCTTTACTATATCTCATGTTGACAATTATTATGTGAGATCAAGGGTAATTTTTTATTGGCCTTCGAAGAAATTAGCAATTTTCAGCTCCTTTTGTCAAATCAGACAAATTTCCACATAACGGCTTACTTTCCACAACACCATTAAAATAACTTAGAAATATCCAAAAAGACATAATAGTTATTCATATAATGCTAGGAGAGTTTTCTTTTCATTCACCTCATAGGTGATTTATGATTCTCCACAAGTGCTACAGACTGAATGTGTCCCCCCAAAATTCACATGTTGAAACCTAACCCCCAAAGTGATGGTATTAGGAGACAGGCCCATTGTGGGGTAATTAGGTCATAAGGGTGGAAACCTCGTGAATGGGATCAGTGCCCTTACAAAAGAGACCCCACAGAGCTCCCTCACCCCTTAAACCATGTAGGGACACAAGAAGAAGATGTCTGTCTATGAACCAGGAAGCAGGCCCTCACCAAATACTGAATCTGCAGGCCCCTGGATCTTGGACTCCAGCCTTCAGAACATAACAACTGTGGGATCATTTCCCTAAGTAGGTGATAGATAAAGAGAAGATTTTTGGAGAAATAATGAATTCATTAATAAATTCGCAGTGGTAACCTATTGCCTGAAGGTCAGGAAAATCAGTGTTTTCAGCCAGAGGTTAAAGGCTAAACTTCGTACTGTTATACAATAACTGGAGAGCCAAAACTGGAATCGGCTCATCAAAGGGCCCCGTGACAAGAACAAATGCTTTGTGTAGTGCATTATAATAATTTAATGTACAGTATTTACTTGATTCTGATTCTGAGTATCAATTCTGAGATATACAACTGATTTAATAACATCTTTTCCAAAGGTGAAAAACGCCACCAAATTAATGTTCCAATTAACTTAAACATACCACAACTTCAAAAATGTTAAAATATGAAAAAACGTGTCTCATAAGCAGGAAGAAAGTAATAAATTAAAATAGACCACTGTTTTAGAGGCAATAGACACAATATATAAACATCTAAAAAAACAAAATGTTTCAGATAAAGGTATAAGTAGTATAGTAAAATTTCTTTCACAACATTTTAGATTGCAAGAGGTTATCTCCATTAAAACTACCTGTATGAATACCAATTAGGGAACTTCACAGATCTTAAAACAGTGACAACTCATTAGGATTTTATCACTCTCTCTCCTAAAAGGGAATATTATATACTTCAAACAAACCTCACAATGGTCCTTACCTGATTTAGTAATTTAAAAACTCACAAAGAATCTTCTATTTTATAAATATGAAAGCTTCACATTATCATCATATTATCTTACATCTAACTAAAGAGGAACCAAAACATTAAACAAGAATTGAGGTATCTTGTGTATACACATGCGCACACACATAGATCTGACAGGATAAATCCTGACCAAACACACTCAGGCCCCTTCTAGTTAAGTATCAAAGAGAAAAGAAAATGAGTGCTATCATGTTTTCAACATATTTTTTCTATCTGGTCATATCACTCACTTCCAAAGTTCCAGCAACTGTATAAGGATGATTATTAAATATATTTTTACTTGTATATACATATAAACAGATATACATATTTGAAGCCTGAATCTCTCTTTCAAGCTCTAAACTCTGATTTCCAGCTGCCTATTACAGCTCTCCACCTGAGTAATCCATGCTCAGCACAACTAAAACTAAATGTGTCATCCTCTCTGCACACTGCAATCCCCAGTCACTGTGACTTGCTTCTTCTCCAGTGTTCTCTATGTGGGTTAACAAACACCACTTTCTAGCTAGTCATCCAAGTTACAAATCTAAAGTCAACCTTCCCCACTCCGACACACTCATGTCACCAAGCTATGGAGTTCTACCTCCTAACATCTCTTAAATCTATCCTCTTTGTTTCCCTACTTAACGGTTTCCTCATCTATTTTCTGAACAATTAAAATAAGGGTCCTAACTGGCCTCAATAGCTATAATTATTTTCAATTCAGTCATTAACTATATTGAAGACATGCTCTGTATAGGTTAACCACATTATTTTGTATCCATACAACAGCACGTATCAGACAGAAACAGGAGCTAATCAGATAAGACACTAAGACAACAGGGATGAAGCTTCTCTGTTACCTCAGGAGAAAAATCTGTGAGGATAGACACTGTGAGCTATGGTAGCTACTACACTCTGCAAGTGAGGAAGAAACAATCAAACAAAAATTTTTAAATACTCTGTCACTGTTCCTAAAACAATATAAAAGAGTCTACAAAAATGGTACTTTTCATTTCTGAGTTCTGATTTTACTTTAAACAAAACGGCAAAGAGTACAGTGGACTGCTATATCAACAAATATTCAAAACAGAACAAAGCATGATTCACTCTATCTCTGAAAAATATTAGGTTGAACTAAATAAAACTGTGGTTTTTATAGAAAAAGGGCAATTTCGTATGTCTCAATCTAATTAAGGTTCTGGTCTCATCTCTCTTTAAATTATTTTTCACTGTATATTTAAGAAGGACAAGTATTTCACAGTTCTTTCAGACTGCTAATTTCTAAACAGTATTCTCTTTTTACACTTAGGAAAGTACGTCCTCTCAAATATTCCAGTAAGAGGGAAAGATAGGATTGCCTCATGCAATAGTTCGTTCACAAAAATGTGTTCTCTGTGAATATTCTCATTTCTCTTTAACTATTTTAAATCTTGCAACTTTCTCCTCTACTAAAACAACCATAGAGAGTAGGAAAGGTGAAGAACAAAAAGATAAGCTTCGATTACCACACATGACTAATGGGCTAAAGATATTAATACATAAAGAATTGTCCCACAATGTAATTTACAATTAAGAAGTCCTCAGGCATTCTTCTCATTGTTATCTCAGTTTTCCTACTTGGTGCAGAATTCCAGACAAGAACTATACTGCTTGTCCTTTGTATACTTTTCCTTATTCCAGGTTTTCACCTCAAATTCTACAGTAGGAGATAACTGTAAAATCCCGCTGGGACGTTTATTCAGAGAGAATGACAGATTCTAGATAACACCTACACTGGGTTTGCAGCCTGTATCATTAATATTAGAGGGGCTATTTTCATGCCAGGGGTATCCTTCTTTGTTACAAAGACTTAGGTGTGTATATCTGACAACCAAGGGAAATTGGTATCATTTGAAATGTACAGATCAGACATGGAAAATATATATAATATATTTTAGATAAATATCAGATATAAATTATTGAATTTAATGATAAAGTCAATATCAGAGAAAATCTCAAGTCCAAGAACTTATCTTCAACTCTGAAGTCCCAATAATATGACTTAATACTGTGTTTAGATTTGATCAAATGATTAAAGATAACCAAATTAAAAAAAAACATGAATAAATCAGGTACTATTACAAAAAAAAATCACAAACCAGAATGCTTATATTGACTGACAAGCATGATCTATCACCTACTAAAAAGGCCACATGGGAAGCCAAGTGATAAAATTAAAAGGTTGATTCATGAGCATGCAGAGTAAAAAGTTAGTTTCCTTATTATGGTAATAAAGCTACCCAAAATGAGGGTTCTCTTCCCTACACTGCACTACAAATGTTTTAAAAATTCTTGGTTTTTGGCTTACCTGGTTTTACATTTGACATAGACTACCATCCTTTTAGTACATGATTCTTATTCAGAGAGGTCATAGTATAAACCATTTAGGTTACAGCTGTCTTTCATTACATCCTAGTCTAAGTAAGATAAAATAGTCACTTTAATTAAATTACTAAGGCTGTTTTAGGCTAATTTCAAGTAATCATATGACTATTCAAATTATTTGTGTGCATAAGCATGTTTACTTGTATGTGTATTTGCATATATATATACATTTACACATACATTTTATATATATACACACATACATTTACACACATGTACATGTCCATGTGTGTACATAAAATTTTCCCAATCTGATTGTAGAAAAATTCTTAATGATTCATCCTACCTATATTTCTCTCAACTGATTTACTGCCTATAATTTTACACATTATCCACTGAATGACTTCCCTAAACTACCTCATGTACAACAGTCGCTCTTTTTTTTTTTGCTTGAGGAAAATTTGCCCTGAGCTAACATCCATGCCAATCTTCCTCTATTTTTTATGTGGGTCACTGCCACAGCATGGCTGATGAGTGGTATAGGTCCACACCTGGGATCCAACCCATGAACCTGGGCCGCCAAAGTGTAGCACGCCGAACTTAACCCCTACACCACAGGGCCAGCCCCAACAGTCACTCTTTTTTACATCACTTGATCAGTGATGATCTAAACTTCCTTTGACGAAGCTGCCTGCTATCTACTGCTAGTGAGGAGAGACTGGTTCTCTGCCAAGTTTCCCGAGGCCAAGTGAGTGACAGTGATAGACTGGTACATTTTTTGACTTGAGAATCCCAGCAATAATCACATTTGTACAATGTAAGAGAGGCCAAAAGAGACATCATTTGTTTACTACTTCAGTGTTGGTACTGAGGGGAGGGGGCTAGTTTACTAGGGGAACCCCAGACTCTGCTCTAGGAACTATTCACCTCCCAGCAGGGAAATTTAAGATCTGTCTGTGGTGAAGCTTCAGGGACCAGAAGAGATAAGACATCAATACAAGGGGGATACCTGCATCAATTTCACAAAAGCCCCTTTCCCCAAAGCCACTATCCCTTGCCCCTGAACTCTAACCCTGCAGCTGGATCCAATCACTACATTCTCCTGTGCACGTGAGACAAGGGCTTGTACAGTGTCTTCTTCATTCTCTGGACTAAACCTGCAAGGAAGAAACAGTTGGGGGCAAGACCTAAAGAAATGTATACATTGTATGTATGTATACATTGCAGAGGCAGAGTGGTCACCCCCAAAGATATCAGGTCCTAATACCCTGGAACTTGTATATGTTACCTAATATGAAAAGAGTCTTTGCATATATTATCAGGTTAAGGATCTAAAGATGGGAAGATTTACCTAGGTTATCTGAGCGGGCCCTAACTGCGATCACAAGTGTCCTTTTAAGAGAGGCAGAGAGAGATGCGACACAGAAGAGAAGGCAAGCACCAGGGAAGCAGGGATTGAAACAATGAGGCCACAGCTAAGGACTGCCAGCAGCTCAGAGAGAGTACGGCCCTGCTGACATTTTGATTCTGGCCCAGTGATTTCGATGTCTGACTTATGGCCTCCAAAACTGTGAGAAAATAAATTTCTGCTGTTTTAAATCACCAAATATGTAATAACTTGATATAGCAGCCACAGGAAACTAATTTAGCATATTTCATATTTTGCCTAGAATGTTTACATGGTATATTCTAAACTGAAGCATTATAAAAAGTATCATAATACAAAGTAAAAAAAAAAAGTCCTTAATGATGTTCTGGGCATATGTATTTTTATATGTATAGAATTCCCTTTAATTCAATGCTCAGAATATCATAAAAGTGTTTTAAGTCTTCGCATTCCACGTTTTTTCATTTTTGTTTTTAAATAAACCATGTAATTTTCTGATCATAGAAAATTAAAACAGGTTGAACCATTTTATAAAGTTTTATAATTGGTATGAGTCCTCCTTCAAAGGGTATTTTTAGAGTTAATTAAGTTCAGTGAATATTCTTACAATCATGTTTTTCCTTCTAGGAATGTTAACCCAGCTTCGAAAGGAGTTATCAGAAGCATGTTCTCCCTCCAGGCCAAGCTGGAGATGGGCTTTTAAGAAAAGGCAGAGTCCAAATGTTAGAACATTTTCTGAAATGAAGATACCTGTTTCAGAAAGCACCTACTTTTCAGCAGCTGACAATAGAAACACGTACCACAATGCATGATTTCTAGCCACTGATCCTCCAGTAATTGGATCTGAGAGAGGCAAGGTCTCAGAATTTAATCCAGTATCTAGGTCTATCCCCTTCCCCCTCTCCCCCTCACCTTTCTGCTTCCACCTCTGGGGGACAGGACATGTAAGAGGGTGGAAGGAGATAGTACTAATAATGAAAAGTAAAAGTTCTAAGCAATCCCTTATAGAAAATCTTAAATTCAAATCTCCAAACCAATAATATGATATATACTGCGGCTTTAGGGAGATCAATTCTCTAGCAACAGGAAATATTAATCAGAGCATTCATAAACTTTGTGGTGAGAAAAAACTTATTTGGCACTAAAGAAATGAGAAGCAAACAGCCCCAATCACTGAGCTATAAATATGCTTTCCATTTAAAAATAAGTAATTCTGACTTTCTATAAATCTCATTGAAATGCAGAAAAAGTCTTTATGATACCAGAGCCAGGACAAAATATCATGTTAAAGACCACTAATATAAGTGAACATCATATATGATTTTGATTTGGTCTGCAATAAATCTAAATAAGTACCATATACCAAATGAACCACACGCCATATACCAAAATGACAAAGAATGAACATCTCAAAACTCACCTAACTTAGGGATGTCCCAAAATTCAAGTAACTTATTAATATTCTCATGTAAAAAGCACCACGCAAATACTAGGGGCCTTTTATATTATAACTTGAGTAAGAGATAAGTAACCGAAGACATCAAATATTTTACTTTACTTCAGAAAAGTTCATATATCTTTTCAAATCTCCTTAAACTAATTTACAATTTCTATGATACACTTGAAAATGAGATTAGAAATTCCAGTATTCATCCTCCAGTGTTCATTCAGACAATACAAATTCTGTACTGTTCTATTCATATGTAGAGAATCAAAAGGAAAACAAAGCTTGAATTCTCCTTCTTAATTGAAGAGTGAACATAAAAAGAGACACTAATCCCATGTAAGACATGGTCACCATTATACAGAACTTGATTCTTAATTCATCCTCAAATTTCAATTTTATATTGTACTGTAACACTTATCTTCATAATTCCAACTGATTATTAAGGAAATCCAACAAACTATCATAAAATTCAATATAAAACACATTCAGAGATTTTGAAATAAATTTGTCTTTATGTTTTAGAAAGCCACCACTGCATTTTTTAAATAAACATTTAAATGCTCTCAAATATAACAATATACAGCAAAAGATCCTCTATCTTACATAATTAACATTATAAATGCCTATAATTAATTTTACCAGGATTATTTTAAATCTAGAATATGTACCACTCCCCAAGAATTTAAAAATCAGTATTACTCCAGAATTATGATATCCAAAAAAAAATTGCCCATGATTCTCTGAAAATACATACCTAAACGTGTGCATATGTGTATTTACATTTGCACACATGTGCACATGCACACACACACACACTCATACATACAAATCTGTGGTTCTTTGTTGAAAATATGTACCTAAAGGTATATATGAGAAAGTATGGCAGTCACCTATGGCACTAAGCAAAAACAAATTAATTTTTCATCTTTACAGATAACAAATAATCATGACAGCTTAATACATATGTACATATAAATGTATAATTTCATATTGATTAGTTTAGCTTTTAGCAAAACACAAGAGTGTATTGCATTTCTCCAGAGTAAGATAGTATTTTTAAAAATTATACCAACAGACCATCAGCATTGAGTGAGTTTATTTTCCCCAACAGTGCTAAAGATATGCAAAATTTCCATTCTTTAGAGTTGCATAGTAAATGATTAACACTAGCTCTGCTCATTATCTCGCTTAACAAAACTTCTCTAAAAACAAATAAATCAAAAATGCCTCCAATATTCCTGAATAAATAAATTACAGACCTATTCAGTGGCAGCAATGATATTTTAAAAAGCTTGTGCAAGTTCATTGTACAATTTTATTATAAAACCACATTTGATAAAAGAAAAAACTGTCCACTTTTTCATTCTTTACGTAGTTTTACTAGAAGGAATGGCTTCTCAAAGATAAAGAAACTTTATAATAGCAGCATATCTAAGAAGTGTTAACCCTGTGTTCCAACAGATTATAGTCACTGTTAATTAGGAGCTGATACTTCTCATAAAGATACTTTTAGGAGCCAAGAGTATTTTTCTCTCATAATGAGAATATAAGGATAATGACAGCTAATAGGAGCCATCACTATATGATCAGAGACCATAAATGAGAACAATTTATATAATGGGAAATATAATTCTTGACTTTAAAAATATGTATTTAGATAGGTTGCAGAGAATTATTTTTATTTTTATTTCTATATAACCTCCCACAACTTTTGCACTAAACAAATGCCATAAAAACAACTGACAAAAGCATCCTGTGTGTTCCAGTTTTCAGTAAAAATAGGCATTATATAACAGCTGTACCTACACTTTATATTTTTAAAAATCTCAGTACAGAAATAGTACTAATTAAGCATAAATGTTAAGAGGAAAAAATTAATGAAGTGATGAAATTGCATTATTTTAAAGTGAAAATCGATGTATTCTAGGATTCAATAAAGCTCATTAGGTAATAAGTCTACAGCATACTAAAGACTGTAAGCTAAAATCTAAAATTAAAGCTCCGAGTTAATCTATATTTTATTCAAACAACCACTAAAAAACCATTTTCTTTTATGACTGACAAAAGTTATAACACTGGAAGATCTAATGCAGAAAAAGCTTTATAATTATTCTAAAGCTACCATTAAAAATATCCTTCAAAATACTTCTATCTAAAAAATCTTTGCTATTTTAAAAAGCACACATACATAAAATAATTCAGTTCAAAACACAATGAGCTCCTCTATTGCCATAACCTAAAAGATTTTTCTTGGAATTAGAAAAAAAAAAAACCATGTAAATTAGGGTGACTGAAACATGCTTTCATCTAGCAGAGTAATATGGTAGCTATTCATCACCTGAAGTCATAAAATACTAGGTCTCGTCCTTAGCATATTCTAATGAAGCCTATCATGCAAATGAGAGTGACCTTTTCCTTGCATTCTGCAAGTTCACATTTATTCCAGGAGTACATAGAGTTTGCCAATACAAACTAGCCAAAGACTGGTAATTACTGTAATCAATTAGTAGTTAGTGTCGTTCAGCTCATTTTCAGCTAATGTCAACTAAGCCATATTTGAGAAAGCCACCCTTGACAACAGCTTTTCTGTTGTTTTTAAAATGGGGGAAAAAAGAAAATAAAAAGATGAAAACACTCAAACTTGCGAAGATGGCCGCAAGGTTGCATCCCTCCAAATGATGTGAAGATTCAAGACAAGGCCCGAAAGTTTATAACAGTCAAAGACTCTCAGGTAAAGTTGCATATCCTTAAAATGACATTGAAGTTTTCTGCCTATACAATTAAACATTAATATTTAAATATTTAAATGAAGGACACTCTCCTGTGCGGCAGTTCAGACTTGGTAGAACTTGGGCACTCTTCGCAACGGTTGAGTAAACAGGCCGTACCCTCTGCTCGGGAACAGTCTATTCTGTCGACAGTTATGGATAGGAAACATTACGGCAGCCGGTAATTAAAGTAAAAACTAATACTGTCTCAGAGATGGGGAATTTTGTAAAGGAAAATCATTTATCATGGCTTACAGTTCTCACAACTGAAATGAATTATCTTCTCCTTTAGCACATATCCATTTTAAGCTAGTGTATTTACTAAACTAAAATGAGGCCCACTGGCCCATCTTAATTGCATTACCTACTAGGCAAAGAATAAAAACATAATAGGTCACAGAAAATATTCTACACAAAGTGCATAACATAAAACCTTGGAATTTAAAAAGTGGGCATCAAAAACAAATATCAATTTAAATTGAAGGCTGTTGCATCACAAGAAAACCAGATTATTAAAAAATCTATAGCATTTTCTTTTAATACAGTTGTTTTTAAAATTCACAAAAAGGACTAAAAGAAAACAACTTCACGGTTGCTAGTTTCTAAAGAGAAATGTTAATTTCATATCAACTAATGTCCTATCATTGGACCTGGCCAACATGTGAAGGATAATATATTCAATACTCACTTATGAAAATTTATGAGAGAAAAGAGAGAACATTCCCATGCTGGAAAGAAAATGAATCTGTAGACTCTTAGAAGTTACCCCAAAAAAGAAAATAATAATATTGAGATGAGTAATTTCACTGAGATTTCTGAACTCAAACAAAAGGCAGAACTAAATGCCAACCTTGTTTGTACATGTCAAACAGGGACACCCAAAGTCATGTCTTCCTTGAATGCACACAACCTAGGGCTTTTATAAACTGAAATCTTTGCCTACCGAGGAATTACTAATTTTAAATTTAAAAAATTTCCTTGGGAGGAGCACTACAGGGTCAATCAATACATACACACACACACACATATATATATATTAGACTGACACGAAAGTATGTGTTTGTGTGCACATTTATTCTCTCCAAACATGATAAGTAATTGAAAACCAAAATGGTAAAGATAAAAAATAACCACAAAACCATATTCATATGCCAGGTGAGGACGTTCAGTCTCTTTACTTCCTGGTGCCTCAAAATATTCTTAAATATCTGAAAATATCAATGAATTGTAGTCTCTTTTTAAGTTAAAACATCTATAAAAGATTAAATGCCTGTGGAAAAGAAAACTGTCATACTAAAAAGATAATTTTTCTTTTAAAAAAATCTATAATCATGCATAGAAACAACTTTCCAAAACAAAAAGCCAAAGACTGGTAAAACAAAATGGAAATATGCTAAACTGACAGGTTTTCCCAGGTATCTCCTGACAATCTCAGAAGGCCAGTATAGGGGCTACCTTTTCAAGTACCTGCACAATTGTGAAGTTTTGGGGGGAAAACACCTTGTTTTGAAGCGTTTGTTTCCATGGTGAGATTAGGGTAAAAGGAGCACTCAAGTGGCAGTAAGTGGAGTAACGTTGAAGATTTATTGGTTGACTTCTGCAGACTGCTGGAACCAGTCACCTCACGTGGCATCAAACACACGCGACTTGTCGATACTGACACAGAGCCAAACAGCAGTGAGACAGCACATTCCATTCTTGTCAGAAGAATAAACCGATGCAGGCCCTGACAGTTACCGAGAGGGGACAAGAGCAAACAAGATGAGCAAAAAGAGAAAAAAATAACCAGTAAATTTGAAGGGCCTAAGGCTTCTCACAAAAATGATGCCCAGCACGGAACAAGGAGCAGTTGCTTGACTTGTCTCAAAGAAAAGGCTAACATGAAATGCTTCACAAAAGATAAAGCTCCGGAACACTGCTGCCCAACCACAAGATGAGGTCTTTATGGTAAACACTTAAGACAACTTGTGACCAAAGTCCTGTTACGACACTAATTGTCCATGAAAGCTGACCTGCAGCAAAGCAGCACAGTTCAGTTCCAATAGTCCGGGCTCAGTGGGAGCAACATGATGACAAAGACACTCACATATCACAAAAGACCCAACGTGCTGGGATCACTACACGGCATGTGCTGAAGAGAGACATTTCTCAGGATTTATACTTCTGAAATGGAAATAATAAAACTTGAGTACAACATCATAGATTTTCAATTTTTGTTTTTCAGTGGAGTTTTTCCTATTCTAATGGTGGGAAACAGAGAAAATGGACTGGCAATACATTTTTAAGAAATTAGGTGTGGTTACTTTATAAATAAAAACTCATAATAAAATATTTGAAGAATATTAAGTTTCTGTTCATATGTACTCAATGAATGATTTAATGTTGCTAAAGTGTTTCAATTTGTTAAGAGTGCTTAATATAGAAAGAGGATGGAGCAAGTATTACATATTGTAATTTACAATTATTGCAGCATTTCCATTTTTCCATAAGCTAATCAAGTGCATAAAGTACCTTTCTAATGCAGTAATTTAAAACTACATTAGGTAACTTTAAATTACCTTGCTTATTATATCTTATAAAAAAGTCACAGAGATAAAAACTAGTATTTTAATTGATAATTTAACAGTTAAAGGTTTTTTACTTGAAGCAGAGAAATGTGCTGAATAAAACCATAATCCCATGTGTAACTCCTATATTTAAATCAAAGTATAGTAAATCTTGTTTAACTTTGGAACTGTTTCAATGTTTGGAAATGATCTACATATAAAAAGTATAGAAAATGAAATTGATTAAAAATTGAACCTTTTAATTATTCACTAGATTTCAAAATTACCCACTTTACATATTGAATAGATTTCTAAATGTAACATACTACAAACACTCAGATGTTTTTAAAAAATGAAAATATGACTTACTTAAAAACACATGGAGAAAAGTGAACACTGTGATGGCAAAGAAAACTACTGACAGATTTAGTTATTTTTTAACTTAAAAAAAGAGAGGGGCCAGCCTGGTGGCATAGGCACAGTCCACTTAGATGGCCTGGGTTTGCAGGCGCGGAGCTACACCACTCATCAAGCCATGCTGCGGCAGTGCCCCACATACAAAGTAGAGGAAGACTGGCACAGATGTTAGCCCAGGGTCAATCTTCCTCAAGCAAAAAGAGGAAGACTGGCAATAGATGTTAGCTCAGAGCCAATCTTCCTCACCAAAAAAAAGAGAGAGAAAAAGAGGATAATAATTTATAAGCACATTTAAAACAAAATAAAAATGTTCACTATTAATTAATGGAAATTCTATGAGAATTATAATGCATTTTACAATCAGTTCCTGACTATCCACTGAAGGATAATCTGAACTGGAGCTTATTCAAGGTAAACCTCACTTCCTAATTTGACAATTACCATTGACACACTTTCTTTAATTATTTGTTTTGTTGAGATAGGAAGAGGGATTGCTCTAGTTGTGGCTTAGAGAAAGACAGTCATCCCCTTCTAATGACAAGTTAACACCTATTTCTTAATTGCTAGCTTCTGTTGATACTCTCAAGAGGGATTTTCATGCCCACTATATGGTACCAGGAATCCTTAGCACCAAGTTCAAAGGTTAGGAAAGAGCTTTCAGAAGTAGTTCTGCTTACTCTGTTCTTAAAGACAAAAGGGAAAACAAAACAAAACAAATGTTGCTTTGGAAACACAAGACAGTCTGCATGAGACAAGGAGAAATTTTAAAAGTCTAAAGTTGTTCTATTTCTTTTCATAAGATGCCCAGAAAATGGCTTCATTATTGAGATTTAAGTTAATTCCAAAATTATACATATCTGCATTCAAATACAGCGAACTACAAGAGTCTCAAGGGAAGGATTTGAAAGCTTTTGACAGAGCGAAAATACCACAGTTCTGGCACTAATGACCTGGGTTACTTTGTGGACAATATTTGCCCTTTAAACTTCCATGAGACTCAGCATCTTTATCTGTAAAATGAGAGATTCAGATTAAGTGGCTTTGAAGATGTCTTCTTGCTCTAGGATCTAGCATCTGTTCACCATGGTAATCTCTGGATCTCCAGCATCGAAACGACCTGGGCTTGTGAAAAAGGCATGTTTTTAGACCCAGACCTAGATCGACTGAATCATGGAGACAAGCAGTAGGCACTTTTCACCATCCCCAGCCGATGCTTCTGTATACTCAAGATAGACAGTCACTCATCTATGACTCTGCTCTCTTGAAAGAGTATGTATAATAAACTTGTGACTATTAGGAATAAAGGCTGTCTGATATAGATGGTAGGGGGATAAAAGAAGTTGAAAACTAATTAGCAGTGCTTAGTACACTTATCTTTCCAAAATACAGGATGTCGAAATTAAAAGTTTTCTGACTGCATTCATTACTCCTCCTGATTAGTAACTGAAAACATATTTGCATTTTGTAAATGGGTTTATGCCTCAAGAGGCTTAGAAATTTTACTCCAAGAAATGAAGATAGAATTGTTTTTGTTCACTTATTAGCCGTAGGTGACCAGTTTATTTGACTTGAGTGAAATGGGATAAACTTACCTAAAAAAAATTAATCAACTGACGAACTTACAGAATTATAATTATCAGATCATAGAACCAATGGGATCTTATTCAACTAGTTCAACTCCATGAATGACTCGCCTGAATTATACCTTAACAAGGACATCCTCTTCCTCAATTACAGGAAACTTATGACTCCGTAGAGTAGCCCATTACCTTTTAACCAAACTTAATGATTATATGGTTTTACTTCTATTGACTCAAAATCTGCAATCCACTATTTTTGAATGAATTGGTAAATCAATGCCAAAAAACGTACAGTGATTCCAGACACTTAATTGTTGGAAATTCACACTGCACAGAAAAAACAGCAGCATTTGTTTCTGTTTTCTAGGCATGAAGAAAAAATACGTCAATAAATAAGACCGCCCTATAGGCTATTCAGAAACTATTCATCAAAAATATTCTGTTGAGGGGGCCGGCTCCATGGTGTAGCAATTAAGTTCGCATGCTTTGCTTTGGTGGCCTGGGGTTTGCAGGTTTGGATCCGGGCATGTACCGACGCACCGCTTGTCAAGCCATGCTGTGACGGTGTCCCATATAAAGTAGAGGAAGATGGACATGGATGTTAGCCCAGGGCCAGTCTTCCTCATCAAACGAGTAGGATTGGCAACGAACATTAGCTCAAGGCTAATCTTCCTCTCACACACACAAAAGATATTCTGTTCACCTTATAGCTAGGTAGTAAAAAAGAGAACAAAAAACGTTATAACCCAGAGGACGTCAGCATCATGGCGGAGTGAGATTCCCTCTTTGAATCTCTGCCCCCTAAGACACAACGAAAACATCATTCACATTCCAACAGAGCTCAATCAAACACTACGAAGGACTTCTGAGAAACCCCTGCTGCCATACATCGGACGGTGGAGGCACGGGAAGCCCAGGAGGACGGGAGGAGAGGTAGGAGGTTGTACTCCCCCTCCCCAATCCATCGGCAAAAACAGCGCGGTTCCCGGACAGAGGGGGGAGGGGCGGCCCACAGCGGGAGAACTATCGCCATCCAGGTGCTCTCACAGACTGTCGCGAGATCCCCACTGGGAAGCAAGGAGGGACTGTTTAGGGGGTGTAGCAAACACCCTAAAAGAGCCAGAAAGGAAACCCCCTGGTCAAGCAGGAGAAAGAGAGGACCCCTCCCACCACACACCCCGCATTTCAGCATAATCCCTCCGGGGGCTGCAGCAGCCTCAGAGCAAACCGCTGGCGATCTCCATCTAGTGGCAGCAGGGGGAAACTGCAGGACTAACTTTAATCATGAGGGGTAAAAATAAAGCCGTCCCCATCGGATCCTTGTGAAAATATGTCAGGGCTACAGACCAAAAGGAAAATGACAAACACCCAGAAACCAACCCTGAAGGCACAGAATTTGATAACCTGAATGACAGAGAATTCAAAATAGCTATCATAAAAAAACTCAACGAAATACAAGACAACACACAGAAACAAATCAACGAATTCAGGGATTATGGCACAAAAGAGATTGAAACACTAAAGAAAAACCAATCAGAATTATTGGAGATGAAAAACAAAATCAACGAGATAGTGGAAAAAATGGAGTCTTCAAAGAGCAGAACTGAAAATATGGAGGAACGAATCAGCACTATTGTGGATAGCCACGCAGAAATGCTCCTGATAGAGGAGGAGACAGAGCTAAGACTAAAAAGAAATGAAGAAATTCTTCGAGAAATATCAGACTCAATGAGGAAAAGCAACATAAGGATAATAGGTATTCCAGAAGGAGAAGAAAGAGAAAAAGGAGCAGAGAGTTTGTTTAAAGAAATAATAGCTGAGAACTTCCCCAACCTAGGGAATGAGACGGAAATAACAGTGAATGAAATCAATAGATCATCTAAATATATAAACAGGAATAAAAAATCATCTCACCACATAGTAGCAAACTTGAAGAATACCCGTGACAAGGAAATAATATTAAGGGCAGCTAAACAAAAAAACAAAATAACATACAAAGGAAACGCCATCAGGCTCTCAACTGATTTCTCGACAGAAACTCTACAGGCTAGGAGAGACTGGAATAATATATTCAAAATCATGAAAGACAAAAACCTTCACCCAAGAATACTTTATCCTCAAAAATATCCTTCAAATACGATGGAGAAACAATAACTCTCCCTGATAAACAAAAGCTAAGAGAGTTCGTCACCACAAGACCCCCCACTACAAGAAATGCTCAAGAAGACCCTTAGGCCTGAAAAAAAACAAATGAGAAAGGGGATACAAAGATTTCAGCAAGGAGAAAAGCAAGGAGACTAAACCAGAACAAAATACAGTTGGAAAACATCAAAAATTAATTCAAGTTCGTCACTGGAAACACACATTCATGACACAATCTGGAATAAAGAGATAACAAATAAGGAGGGGAAGAGGTAAGGGATTGAATTGACCCAGCCTCAGGAAAAAGGAGGCATCTGAAAATGTACTTTCTTATCCAGGAGATCGCTTAAATAAACCGCACAGTAACCACTAAACAAACAACCAGAAGAGAACCACACATGACAAATAAAGAGGAAACCAAGAGAATGAGCATGCAGAAATACCTAATTGAATTTGCAGTCCGAAACACAAGGGACAAGAAACGAAGGAAATGCAAAAGAACCAGAAGATGAACAATAAAATAGCAACATTAAACCCTCATATATCAATAATCACTCTAAATGTGAATGGATTGAATTCTCCAATCAAAAGACACAGAGTGGTGTGATGGATTAAAAACCAAGATCCAACAATCTGCTGCCTCCAGGAAACACATCTCAGCTCTAAAGACACAGACTCAAAATAAAAGGATGGAATATAATACTCCAAGCTAATGGCAAACAAAAGAAAGCAGGAGTAGCCATACTTATATCAGACAAAGTAGACGTCAAGATAAAAAAGGTAATGAGAGACAAAGAAGGGCAATATATAGTGATGAAATGGACACTTCACCAAGAAGACATAACAATCAGAAATATCTATGCACCCAACACGGGAGCACCAAAGTACATAAAACAACTGCTAAAAAACCTATAAGGAGATATAAACAATAACACAATAATAGTAGGGGATCTTAACACCCCCCCTTACATCAATGGATAGATCATCCAGACAAAAAGTCAATAAGGAATTAATGGACTTAAACGAAAAACTAGACGCAATGGACTTAATAGATATATAGAGAGCACTCCACCCAAAAAAAGCAGAGTACACATTCTTCTCAAGTGCACATGGAACATTATCAAGGATAGACCATATATTAGGAAACAAGGCAAACCTCTATAAATTTAAGAAGATTGAAATCATTACAAGCATCTTTTCTGATCATAACGCTGTGAAACTAGAAATGAACTGCAAGGAAAAAACTAGGAAAGGGACAAAGATGTGGAGACTAAACAACATGCTACTGAACAACCAATGGGTCGTTGATGAAATTAATGGAGAAATCAAAAGCTATCTGGAGACAAATGAAAAAGAAAATACACCATACCAACTCATATGGGATGCAGCAAAAGCGGTCCTGAGAGGGAAATTCATAGCAATACAAGCACACCTTAACAAACAAGAAAAATCCCAAATAAATAACCTTCAATTGTACGTAACAGAATTAGAAAAAGAAGAACAGACAAAGCCCCGAATCAACAGAAGGAGGGAAATAATAAAAGTCAGAGCAGAAATAAATGAAATTGAAACCAAAAAAACAGTAGAAAGGATCAATGAAACAAAGAGCTGGTTCTTTGAGAAGATAAATAAAATGGACAAACCCGTAGCCAGACTCACTAAGAAAAAAAGGGAGAAGACTCAAATAAATAAAATTAGAAATGAAAGAGGAGAAATTACAACAGATACCACAGAAATACAAGGGATTATTAGGGAATACTATGAAAAACTTTACGCCAACAAATTGGACAACCTAGAGGAAATGGACAAATTCTTGGACGCGTACAACCTCCCAAAACTGAATCAAGAAGAAATAGAGAATCTGAACAGACCAATCACAAGTAAAGAGATTGAAACAGTAATCAAAAACCTCCCAAAAAATAAAAGCCCAGGATCAGATGGCTTCCCTGGAGAATTTTATCAAACGTTCAAAGAAGATTTAGCATCTATCCTTCTCAAACTATTCCAAAAAATAGACGAAGATGGAATACTTCCCAACACGTTCTATGAGGCCAACATCATCCTGATACCAAAGCCAGAAAAGGACAATACAAAGAAGGAAAACTACAGGCTAATATCACTGATGAACACAGACACAAAAATCCTCAACAAAATATTGGCAAACTGAATAAAGCAATACATCAAAAAGATCATACACCACGATCAAGTGGGCTTTATACCAGGGACACAGGGATGGTTCAACATCCGCAAATCAATCAACGTGATACACCACATTAACAAAATGAAGAATAAAAACCACATGATCATCTCAATCGATGCAGAGAAGGCATTCGACAAGATCCAGCATCCATTTATGATAAAAACTCTCAACAAAATGGGTATAGAAGGAAAGTACCTCAACATAATAAGGGCCATATATGACAAACCTACAGCACACATCCTACTCAATGGGGAAAAACTGAAAGCCATTCCTTTGAGGACAGGAACAAGACAAGGGTGCCCACTCTCACTGCTCTTATGCAACATAGTACTGGAAGTTCTGGCCAGAGCAATTAGGCAAGAAAAAGGAATAAAAGGACTCCAAATAGGCAATGAAGAAGTGAAACTCTCACTATTTGCAGATGACATGATCTTATACATAGAAAACCCAAAAAATTCCATCGGAAAATTTACTAGAAATAATCAACAACTACAGTAAAGTGGCAGGGTATAAAATCAACTTACAAAAATCAATTGCATTTCTATACACTAATGATGAACCAACAGAAAGAGAACTCAAAAAGACAATCCCATTTACAATTGCAACAAAAAGAATGAAATATCTGGGAATAAATTTAATCAAGGAGGTAAAAGACCTATACAATGAAAACTATAAGACACTAGTGAAAGAAATTGAGGAAGACATAAAGAAATGGAAAAATATTCCATGCACATGGATTGGAAAAATAAATATAGTTAAAATGTCCATTCTACCTAAAGCAATCTACAAATTCAATGCAATCCCAATCAGAATCCCAATGTCATTCTTCACGGTAACAGAACAAAAACTACTGAAGTTCGTATGGGGCAACAAAAGACCCCGAATAGCTAAAGCAATTCTGAAAAAAAAGAACAAAGCTGGAGGCATCACCACCCCTGATTTCAAAATATACTATAAAGCTATAGTAATCAAAACAGCATGGTACTGGTACAAAAATAGACACACAGATCAATGGAATAGAATTGAAAGCCCAGAAATAAAACCACACACCTATGGACAGCTAATCTTCGACAAAGGAGCAAAGAACATACAATGGAGAGAGGGAAGTCTCTTCAATAAATGGTGCTGGGAAAATTGGACAGCAACATGCAAAAGAATGAAAGTAGACCATCTCCTATCGCCATATACAAAAATCAATTCAAAATGGATCAAAGACCTGAAAGTGAGACCTGAAACTATAAAACTCCTGGAAGAAAATACAGGCAGTACACTAATTGCGATTGGACATAAAGGGATCCTTTCAGATTCCATGTCTACCCGGACAAGGGAAACAAAAGAAAAAATAAACAAGTGGGACCTCATCAGACTAAAGAGCTTCTACAAGGCAAATGAAACCAGGATCAAAATGAATAGACAACCCACCAGCTGGGAGAAAATATTCGCAAATCGTTTGTCCGACAAGGGATTAATCTCAGTAATATATAAAGATCTCATACAACTGAGCAACAAAAAAACAAACAACCTGATCAAAAAATGGGCAGAGGATATGAACAGCCATTTTTCCAAGGAAGAGATACAGATGGCCAAGAGACACATGAAAAGATGTTCAACATCACTAATCATCAGGGAAATGCAAATCAAAACTACACTAAGATATCACCTGACACCCGTTAGAATGGCTATAATCACAAAGACAAATAACAACAAATGCTGGAGAGGTTGTGGAGAAACGGGGACCCTCATTCACTGCTGGTGGGAATGCAAACTGGTGCAGCCTCTATGGAAAACAGTATGGAGAGTCCTCAAAAAATTAAAAATAGAAATACCTTATGATCCAGCAATCCCACTCTTGGGCATCTACCCCATGGACATGAAATCAACCATCACAAGAGGCGTATGCACCCCTACGTTCATTGCAGCATTATTCACTATAGCCAAGAAGTGGAAGCAACCCAAGTGTCCCTCGACTGATGATTGGTTAAAGAAGATGTGGTATATATATATATATATACAATGGAATACTACTCAGCCATGAGAAAAGACACAATTGTCCCATTTGCAACAACATGGATGGACCTAGAGGGTATTATGCTAAGTGAAATAAGCCAGAGAGAGAAGGACAAACACTGCATGAACTCACTCATATATGGAATATAAATGAACACACGGACAGAGAGAACTGATTGGTGGTTACCAAGGGGAAGGGGGGTGGGGGGTGGGCACAAGGGGTGAAGGGTTACATCCACATGGTGATGGACAAACAAAAATGTACAACTAAAACCCCAGAGTGTTATAAACTATTAAGACATCCATCAGTTAAAAATAAATAAATATGAAAAATCAATTCACAAACACCAAAAATAAAAGAGATACAATCTGACTATCAGAGTGATTAAGAGACTGCCTAGGTAACTTCTCATCTTTCACAATGACCCTCCTCCTTCGCTAATAGCTAGACCTCCCCAAGAACCAGGCAGATGTTCAGTGAACACTAACTAATAGTAAATAATTAACATCAAATAGTTGCTTGTTCTCTTCCTCTGGCTGTCCCTCCACAGTAGCTATCCACTAGCCCTCATCTCACTAGAAGCAATAAAGTATCTCTACAGCAAGCATTAGGCACTGACCGTGAAGCTAAGATACCAACAATTATTGTAATAAACCTGCAATTTGGATTAGAGTCTATATTCAAATCAAAACCTGTCTTGCCACCCACATGGGAAAACAATGGATGTACTACCTTGTGAAGCAGCACGGAGAGAGAAAAAAAAAAGAACAGAAACTGCTGACAGAACAGTAAAAAGAAGCACGTTGAAAATACAGTACCAGCTAACTGGTGTAAGGAGAACTCTTCTTCCTTGAAAAAAAAACCTCAATTATCACTCAGCACTGCTGGCTAGTATTTAGTCCTTGAAATTCTCCGGGCACTCGACTAGTTCCATGTTTACTTCACGACTTACCCATTTTTACTCCTCTGCCTCTACCCAATAACCTGTGTGACTCATCTCCTAAGCTCCAACCAGATTCCTTTTCTCACACCACGCTTTCCACTTGTACAATCGCACTCACTCCCAGGCCTTCAACCACCATCTCTATGAGATAAGAACTAAGTATGCTTTTCAGGTCCTAACCTTCCTGACAAACCTCAGAGTCTTTTCTAGCTGCTTCAGGAACATCTCCACCTAAACAAAGATGAATGGACCACCAACACCTCAAATTGAATATTTATAAAACAGAACTCACTGGAAATCAACAATAGGAGAAATCTTACAGGGTATATAATAATTCTTGAGTGCAGAAAGCTAAGCAAAAAGCAAGTAAAGATAGTTACTGAGAGGGCCAGGGCCAAACCCACGCTAACGCTCTTTCCATTGTGTCGTGTGGCCACTACCATCCTTCATTCTTGAAAATCAGACAGCTTATGGTCCATCTCACAGAATGTGGCTTTTCATTCATCTATTCTTCCACACCTAACATCCTAATCTCCTCACCCCTAACATTCTAAACATTCTCCCAATCATTCACTTTGAACTTTAGGACTGCCTTTAATTTATCTCCTTTACATCTACGATCAAATTAACTTCCAGATCTTAGACTACACACTTAAGAAACACTTGGAAGAAACTCTATGTCTAGTTCCATTGCTGTGCACTTTATCCAATCCTTCATTATGTCCCCAATACACTGCAGCAAAAGTCTCTGAACGGGCATCTCCGCCTCTTGTTTTGCTGTCCACATTCAGCCTACACACTGCAGGCATTTTAAGTCTTTAAAGGAAAGTCCTGCTTGAGCTACTCTCCTCTGCTGCTTATACACCTTTAATGAGTCCGTCCTCAAATTCATGCACCCGGAGACAGCAGTTTCAATAACCCCCATCACCTACAGGATGAATTCTATGTTGCTCACCTGCCCCACTTCATGACTTGCCGCCTATCCTCTACTCTCGTCTTCCTTCCAATGTATATGGGAAGGTTCCCAACCCCTCATCCACAATTCTGCAATTTGAAAAGTAGTGAAAACTGAAAGTTTCATTTTTTTAAATCATTTAGGGGGAAACCAGACTTGAACTGGCATGAGGCTAATAAGAGACTTCACTCACCCCACCTATGTTGAATATGCACCACAGAAATAATAATAATTAGATTAGGATGCGACCCCAGACACCACATGGAGTTATTTAAAACTTAGTAAATACAATATATACTATAACCTTCCTAAAACCCAAAAAAACTGTGAATGGCCAAAACACCTCCATTGCCAGGGTCCTGGATAAGGGAAGGCTGCGGGAACACCAAAGCCTGGAGCCCTGAGACATCCTGAACCCTTCCAGGACTCTGCCTCTCACCACTCTCCCTTTAAGCCTTCCTCACCTCAGTTTTGAGGTGAACTTAACCTCAGGTCAAACACCCTATCTGAGGCCTCCACTGACTCATTCCCCCTTTCACGATGATTTAAATGTTGCTCCTCTATGTCCTATTAGGAAGGACAAAAACCACATTTTATCTATGGGGATATTCTTACACTCAGCTCAGTGCTTGGCACATAATAGAAAGTTAACATTTGTGGAGCAGAACTGAGTAAATTAATCCTCACTGTGGATGAATGAGTTTAGAAAATCATCCTTATTTCCTATTAAGACATATAGAAAATGTAAAAACCCCTAGGTTTCTCCATAGATTGACTGCTACCTTACAAAATGACTAGAACTTCTGCTCACCTCCACAAAGAAGGAATGAAATACCACAAATGCTAAGGACCATGTAAAACACTCATAACTGACATTTCTTCTAAGGCATAGTAAAATTCTAATATTGAGTACAAGGAATCTAGAATCTAGAGATTCCTGCAGGATTAAATTATGAATACTTCCCCATGAATATGAAAATTAATGTGCATTAATTAAATAGCCAATGATTTATAATTCAAGGTCCAGCCAAATTAGGATCTCTTAGTGGGCCATGCTTTAACTCCACATGTAGGATATACCATAATTGACAATACTCTTGACAAAAAGGGCCAATGGTAGCAAAACTAGGCATGTTAATGAAATTCCTTTATGAGTGAATTAAAGTCAATACATATACATATATTCCAAAATTCTTTCCCAATACATTGGTGCTTCATTTTGCTATGTAATTTGGTTTACACATCTTAATATTTTATTCTGCTTTTCAATTTTATTTTCAAAGGTAAAGTTATTCTTTCCATGCACAGTATCCCCAGGCTTAGATATAAATTATCAGCTCTAATGATTCAGACTTGGTGGTCAGTCCTATACAATTCTCCACACAGCAAATATACTGTATGGGGTATTAGATGGAATCACTCTTATTTAATGAGATGATCCATCACGGTGTCTTATAATTAAATACACATTTAGCCATGATGCTTGGACAGAGAAAGCACAGTATCAGACAACGCAGACCCAAGAGGATGAGTTGCAATGAACTTTCAGTGGGTGCCAAGTAGAAGGGAACAGTCACATAGGAGAGGGGAAAAGGGGATCTTAATTCATGTCACTGAACAAGAGCTCTATATAAAAACATATTATATATAATGTATTACCATTACTTCACCACCACTCCCAAACAGCTGAGCACAAATTGTCTACAGAAGTATAGAACTAAAAATACCCCTCCAATTCTCCCTAACCAAGGAAATTCCAAAACATTGTACAGCCATAGAAGAATCCAAGTAAAAATCAACACCCAATTAGTGTGCCAATGGACTGTCCCACAAAAGAAGTTATAGAAAGGCAGTGTCAATTTTGTATTATTAAGAAATCATATTTTCACCAAAAAATTAATGAACACTACTTAAAATATAAATATTTTTCAGTTACACAACACTGCCTACTCAAATATAAACTACATATGAAAACATTAAAATGAAAAGAAAGTGGTTTTTCACATTTTATAAAAATGAGAAATGACCTCCCTAAACCCTAAATCAAAAATTATGAGACTGAAACTGCTTTTTTTTTTTTTTAGGGGAAATTTCTTTCTTTTTTTTCCTTCTTCTTTTGAGGAAGATTGGCCCTGAGCTAACATCTGTTGCCAATCTTCCTCTTTTTCTTTTTTGTCCCCAAAGCCTCAGTACATAGTTGTATATCCTAGTTGTAGGTCTTTCTAGTTCTTCTATGTGGGATGCCACCTCAACATGACTTGATGAGCAGTGAGCAGGTCCACGTCCAGGATCCAAAATGGCGAACCCCAGGCCGCCAAAGCGGAGCACTAGAACTTAACCACTACATCACTGGGCAAGCCCCCTGAAACTGCTTTTAAGTTTCAATCCAAGTCCAATTATTTTTTTTTAATTAGATTCTATCAGTTACATTCCATTATCCTTAGAAAACTTTGGATTAGGAGGCAGATTAAATGACATAGCAAAAATGAAGATACTCAAAGAGATAATCAAAAAGAAATGATACACTGAAGAAAACTATTTTCACAGTTAATAAGCATTACAGGTGTGAAATTGGGTTCTGTCTCATCTACCATTAAAACAGTTTTACAAGCAGTTATTTAAACAATAGACTGAAACATATTCAGAGGGAACAGAACATGAATGGATCATTTTAAAACAGGGAGATGTGAATTTTTAAAAACTGGATAAAGATGTTTGACCAAAATAGTTAATCAAAAACTTCCAGGTGCTGGCCCAGTGGTGTAGTGGTTAAGTTCACACGGTCCACTTCGGTAGCCCGGGGTTCACAGGTTCAGATCCCGGGCACACCAACACACTGCTTGTCAAGCCATGCTATGGAGGCATCCCACATAAAGTAGAGGAAGATAAGCATGGATGTTAGCCCGGGGCCAGTCTTCCTCAGCAAAAAAGAGGAGGATTGGCAACGGACATTAGCTCAGGGCTGGTCTTCCTCACACACACACAAAAAAAACCTGTCAAAAACAGATAATGAGTTCCCATCCATTAAATGAGGAAAATATCAAAAATCTAATGCTGGGGCTGGCCCGGTGGCATAGTCGTTAAGTTCGTGTGCTCCGTTTTGGCAGTCCAGGGTTCTTGGGTTCAGGTCCCGGCATGGACCTACACACCACTCATCAAGCCATGCTGTGGCAGTGTCCCATATACAAAATGAAGGAAGATTGGCACTGATGTTAGCTCAGGGACAATCTTCCTCAAACAAAATGAGTAAGACTGGCAACAGATGTTAGCTCAGAGCCAATCTTCCCCACCAAAAAAAAAAATCTAATCCTAACGGTTGGAAGGTGCAGTAAGCTGCACAACACTCGCAAGAGTTAAATGGGTTTGACTTTCTGACAAGCAATTCAGTTGTATGTAAGAACAACTTTAAACATCATCATATACTTTGAAATCCAACATTTCTACTTCTAGGCATCTATCCTAACAAAATAATATGAAAAAGGCACAATAATGTATGCAAAAAGATGTCCACCACAGGATCATATATAAAAATAAAAAACTGTGAACAATGTGAGCAGCATTAAGAAATGGTCATATAAATCATTACACGCATACACAGGGAGCGTTATAGTGCCATACAAATATCTACCAAGAATATCTAATGTCATGGAAAAATACTTCTCATGTAATTTTCAGCAAAAGCAGATTTTAAAACTTTATGTATAGCACATTCAGTTGTGTAATACCAAAAAAATTATATCAAAATGTTAAAGTGGATTAAAGGGTAAATTTTTTCACATTCATTAGAATTTATTAACCCCCTCCTAATTTCCCACAATGAGCATATAATGCCTTGAGAATAAAATTTAGAACTATTGTTAAAAATAAATTAGAGGGTTTTTTTTTTTTACTTCATACACTTCTTGTATGAAATAATAAGCTTCTAACAAATCAAACCTCTCACAAATAATAGCTATAAAGTTTGGAAAAATACTAAAAAAATAAGTATGTGGTAGTTCTGGAGACTAAACAAAAGCTGAAAGTTTTTGGAGAGAAGTCAAGATCTGAAGCAAGCCAACAGCAAAAGGTTAATCCAGCCCCCTCTCCCCGCTTTTTGGTCACTTTACCCTGAGAATGCCCAGTGTTGGAGCCCACTGAAGAAAGGCAGGCTGCTAAATCACAATGGAAAAAAACAGCTGCACTTCTGGATCTGTGGGAAAGTGTCCCAACGCATGATAGCCACAGGAGAGCAAGAAGTAAATACCATAAAAGAGAGAGCCAAAGAACACCTGAATTCATGAATAAACCCAGAATACATAAACCATGTATGAACAAGGAAGTGTGAAAGCAAATTGCAAGTAAAGCGTAAACACAGAAATGAGATACAAGTGGCTGACTGCTGCAGATATGACAGAAGCCATTTGATGGTAATAAAGTTAACTGCCTGCTAAAATGAAAACACCAACAATGTTTGAAGTAATACAACAAAATCCAGCGACCACACAACATAAAATTCAAAACGTCCAAGATGCAATCCAAAATTACTTGACTGAGAAGTAGAAAGAAAATTGTGTCCAAATCTCAAACAAAAAGATATATGGCAGACATGATGATCAAAATCATGGAATTATTTTAAAAGAACTTGAGAGTAGCTAACAAAACCACACTAAGTAAAGTGAAGAAAATTTGTTTGGAACAAATAAAAAAATAAATTTCAGCAAAGAAATAAAAATTATTTTTTAAAAAGCCAAATGGAAATTTTAGAAACAAAAAATAAAATATTGAAAATAAAAAAGGGGCTTAATAGCAAAATGGAAATGACAAAGTAAAGAATCAGTGAGTTTGAGGACAGATCAATTGCTATCATCCAGTATGAAAAATCTAAGGAAAAAATATTGAATTAAAAAAAAAAAGTAAAGAGAGCCTCAGGGACCTATCTGAGGAACAATTACAAAAGGTCTAACATATAGCTAACTAACTAGATTCACAGAAGGAAAAGAGAGAGAGAGAGAAAATGGAGAAGACACTTCTGAAGAAATAATGGCTCACTCAGGAACACCCAGCTTTGGCAATATAAAGAGGTCAGCAAACCATCTCACTGAAGACAAGTATAAAACTGCATAAGACTGTCAAAAGCAACAATTTCTTGATTCTGAAAACCAAATTCAGGCAACAAGCGGGAAACATACTTTATCTAGGGCTCAGAGTAAGAGGTGGAGAGAGGAGCACCTGCCTGGGATGCTACCATCCCCTCGACTTTGTCTGGGAGCATGCTAGTTTTACCAACATGTGATTGGCACAAAAAAGAGGAGCTCTGAGCCAAGGTGGTGGAGGGAGGAAGCTATTTGGGGCAGGGTGCAAAACCCTATCACTTTGTCAGCCAGAAGTGACAAAGTTGGTGGGAAGCAAATGAGGAAATCTTACAACATTGTTATACAGATGTGCGAGCCCAGTTTGGGCAACTGGCAGACTAGCAAGATACTTAGCAAGGAGAACCTAGAAATGAAAGACCAACAGAAGGACTAGATGAAGATTCCCACACGTGCCTGGTCGACTAAGCAGAGATGCAAGGAAAACTCGAGGGAACACAGCAGACAGGCAAAGACCCAGAAGGTAAGCTTGACGACCAGGTAAACTTTGAGTGTGCTCCCAGTGCACACATGGATAGAAGCACAGATGGCAGAGGCCACAATGGGCTCAAGGTGTTCGACACAAACTCTGCCCAAATCACTCTTTGACCATTAATTCTCACATCCACAGGGGAAACACCCAGAAAGTCAAGGTAAAATGAAAGTAAGTAGGGATTTAAAAACTGAACAGAAACATCAGAGTCTGTACACCATGAGGAGATTAAAATTCCATGCTTTTAAGACCATGCAAGTTAAAGGAAAAAGATACTCCTAGAAAAGTGAATCAAAATCCAAACTTACCACACCATACTATAAAAAATGTACTATTTTCAACAACAACAACAAAAAAGAAATCATAAGATGTGTTTAAAAGAAAACATAAACTATGATCCAGATTCAGGAAGAAAAAAAAAAGTCAATAAAAAATCGGCCCAGATATCAAAGCAGCAGAGAAAGTCTTCAAGTAACCACTATAAAGATGTTCTAAGAATTCTTTCAAAAGTTCAAAAATTTTAAAAAATATAATAAGAGTGACTCAGCAAATAGGGAATATAAATAAGGAAATGAGAATTATATAAAGACCCAAATAGAAATGCTAGAGATGAAAAGTACTATAACAGAAATGAAAAATTATCACATGGGAAAACAGCAGATTTGAGAAGGCAGAGGAAAGAATCAGTAAAATTAAAGACGGAATGATATTAATTATATAATCAAAAAATTGGAAATAAAAGAAAATTTTAAGAAAAATGAACAGAGCCTCAGAGACCTCTGGGACAATTTGAAGTATTTCAGCAAACATGCAGTAGGAATCCCAATAAGAGAGAAAAGAGGGAAAGGGGCAGAAAAAATAGTTTAAAAAATAATAGCTAAAAACTTCCCAAATTTGATGAAATACATTAATCTACAGATATAAGAAGCTGAACACACATCAAGAAGCATAAACACTAAGAGGTTCACACCTAGAAACATCATAGTCAAACTGCTAAAAAGAAAAAGACGATAAGAAAATCTTGAAAGCAACAAAATTCATCACATACAGGGAACAGCTACATGTTTAACAGCTGACTTTCCATCACACAGAGGAGAAAAAAGTACAAATAAGAGCTAACTTATCAGAAACAACAGAGGCCAAAAGCCAGAAGAATAATATAGTCAAAGTGCTGAAAGAAAACTTATCAATCAAGAATCATATATCCAGCAAAACTATACTTCAGTAATGAAGGGGCAGTAAGGACATTCCCAGATAAACAAAAGCTGACAGAATTCATGTAAATGCAGAATAAAGGGGTGACACAAATGTTCTTTAATCGTGGTTCTGTGGATGGCTTCAGAGGTGTATAGAACAGTCAAAACCCATCAAATTGCACACTTTAAAAGGATGCTGCTTACTGTACTTAAATTATTCTGCAATACAAGAGGAACAGATGAAGACAAACACAGGAGACATAGAATGATAAAGAACAAAACAGAAAAGTATAAATCCAACTACATTACATTAAATGTTAATAAAATAAATACTACAGTTAAAAAGAATAAACTATCAGATTGTATTAAAAGATCAAAACTATGTGTCAACTATAAGAGAGACACTTAACACTCAAAGAGACAAATATATTCAAAATTCAAAAACTGGAAAAGATATTCCCATGCAATCAGTAACCACAAAACAGCTAGAGTTGGTATATTAATGTCAAACTTAATAACAGATTTTAAGAAAAAGATATTACTAAAAGTGAAAAGGAACAAAGAAATGAAGGCATAAATATTGGATAAATACAAGTAAAACTATTTCCATTCTTGTTTACATAGAAAATCCTCAGGATCTAAAATATATATATATATATATATATATATATATTGTAAATAAAAATAAAATATAAAAAAATAAAAGATATATATATAAAAAATATATATACTAGAACAATTAAGTCAATTTAGGAACTTCATAGGATAAAAGGTTAATATACAAAAATCAATTAACACTTTTAAATATTTACAGTACGCAATTCCATTTAAAACAGTGCAAAAATAAATTTAACCAAAAACTGTGCAAGGCCTACACAGTAAAGACTACAAAACACAGCTGAGAGAAATTAAAGAAGACCTCAATGGCAGTTTCTTAAAAAATTAAGCACAGAGTCATCACATACCCCAGTCATTTCCCTCCTAGGTAATTACCCCAGAGAAATGAAAATATGTCCACACAAAGACTTACACAAGACCACATAAGACATGATACAGCAAATTAATTTACAGTGACAAAAAGCAGGTCACTGGTTCCCTGTGGCAGGTGGGAAGAGGTGGTGGGCTGCAAAGAGGCACAGGGATACTTAGGGGGTGACAGAAATGTTCTTTTATCATGGTTCTGTGGATGGCTTCAGAGGTGTATAGAACAGTCAAAACCCATCAAATTGCACACTTTAAAAGGATGCTGCTTACTGTACTTAAATTATTCTGCAATAAAGTTATTGAGAAAAAAAAGAAACAAAAGAATGAGTGAATGAATGAACAAGGGTTTTAAAGTAAATAAGCCTTACACACCTGTTGAAAAGTAAATAAAATTTAAATGGTGAGGAAACCTTGTAAATGTAAATAAGTTACACTTTTTAAAAGATCTCTAGTTTTGTTTCTTTTGTTTGTTTTAAACTTAAATCTGTGTTGAGTGTAAGGGGATAAAGCCTTAACAGGTTTTACTATAAAAACCAGTCATATGAACAAATCATTTAACTCTGGCTATATAAGGAAAATGACCTCATATCTCATAGGTTGTTTTTCAATCTGTATACATAATTCAGTTTTATTGCTGAAAGCAGCACCAGTTATCAGATGGAAAATAAGTAAATTTTACTGTCTGATTCATTTTGAATATATCATGTCTGTATATTCCACAGAATCACAGAATGCAAAGCTACTGTAACACTGAAGTAGAAAAAAGTGTCACTCTCTAACAGACTCGGGAGTATAGCACAGACTTACCATCTTTCTGTCCAAAGCAATGCTGATGAAAACACTCTTCCTTAACAGGAATTATCACAATAAATAATTGCACTATGAAATTGAATGCTGCATTTTTATTGCAGCAGAATTTTTACATACCTAAAATTCTGGCAAAAAAGGATAGATTAGAAGCATCTGGGCCAATATGGAAATGCTAAAATACATGTATATACACACACATACACACACACTCTCTCTCTCACTCAAACACACGTGTGTGTGTTTATATATTTGTTTTTAAAAGGTAAAGATAAAAGTAACATTAATAACAACATAGTACCTCTCTATTTAAATAGATACACATATGGTATATGTATGATACCGTCCTGGTGTTGCTTAACTGCCACATAAACAAAGCAATTCATAGGGTGTCATTGATTCCTAAACTCATCATTCATGAACCTGATTATTAATAAAATTAATAATGAACAAATAAAACTGATAATTTCTTCAAAATTGATCACACAGAAAAAATGCCTGCTGTGATACTATAATAGAAGTAAGGTATATCAGAACAAATGGATAAAATAAGCCTTGTTTATTAATTCTTAAAACATAAACTCTAAAAGTATTCATTCAATGAGACAAAACAGGTTAGACGACGCTAGGGGAGCAACAACAAAATGGCCTAAACCGTGGCAGAGAGAAACATGCACACCTCAGCTATCAAAACCCACCAGGGCAGCAACATCACCCAGCAAGACTCACTGAAAGCGAGAAACTTGCCCAAGAGGGCTGGGAGCAGTAAAACATGTATTTTAAGAGACAATGTTTGACTTGAAGTACTGAGATTGAAGGTGAGTCTCTAAGTTCCTTCCTCAGATCCATCACCCCTTCCTGACACTTACTGATAAACCTGATTCATTGGCTTCTTACTGATGGCAAATAATGGACAGCAATTGTGCTACTACAGACAAGATCACTGAGAGCAGTGAAATGGGAAAAGGGAAGAAAAACTAGAAAAAGCAGACAGAAAAAATTAAAAGTAATCAGGGAACATTCAAGTATTTAAAAACATCCTTCTCCACGTCAAAACGCCCAGAGGACATGATTTCTTAGAGCCCAACATGACAATGTACAAAATAATAATCCTGAGTCATTGAGACAATATTAAATCATGTTATGGAGAGGTTTGAAAAGTCGAAAACTAAGAAGCTAATTTTTTCAAAGATTCTCAAGCAAATGATTAAAGAAAAAAATCAAGAACATTATGAGAGGTAAGTCCTCTTTGATTCAGGTCCATTCGCCAAGCCATCTAACCAGTGATGGCTGGTAGACAAGGCCTGCGTGTGCTCCATGGCTGTGCTCTACCGTCCTCAAGCCTCAGCCTGTTGCCTCCTCCAAGCATCCACACTGAAAACGCTGAAACTGAATTAGCACTCTGTCTGCACATTCCCACATGCCCCCCACCACAGTTCTTACTACTCTACATTTCAATTGGCATGTGACCTTCTTGAGCAGAAGAAATAAACTCTTTGTGTATCTCAAAGCCCAGCACAATATCCAGCATATAGTAGGATTTCAGTAAATATGATTTTTTTAAACTGATTAAAACACTTAAGCTATGTTCTGTCTGCAAAGCACATTTTGATAACAACAGACATCCAAAATATGCCATGAGAACATAAAGAAAGAAGTTCCTGTTGACTGCTGCGATTAGAAAGTCTTCACAGAATGAGCAGAGTTTCAATCACATTTCAAGTTCAGGTTGAATTTAACCAAATGTTTAAAAAAAGTACAATGGTTCCCCCCTTTGTGCTTTCACTTTCCACGGTTTCAGTTACCTACGGTCAACAGAGGTCTAAAAATATTCAATGGAAGATTCTGGAAATAAACAATTCATAAATTTTAAATTTCTCGCCACTCTAGGTAGCGTGATGAAATCTTGTGCCATCTAGCTCCCTCCTTTGGGGGATGTGAATCATTCCTTTGTCCGGCAGATCCACGCTGTATTCGCTAAGCTCCCGTTAGTCACTTAGTAGTCATCTCGGTTATCAGATCAACTGCCGAGGTATCGCAGTGCTTGTTTTCAAGTAACCCCTATTTTATTTAATAATGGCCCCAGAGTGTCAAGAGTAGTGATGCTGGAAATTTGGATATGCCCAAATTTCCAACAAGTTATTGCTGTTACTTTCTTTCCATGCCTATTTTATGAATTAAACTTTATCATAGGAATGATACATATGGAAAAATTTTCCAATTTACATATTGGAAAAAATATAGTATATATAGAGTTCAGTACTATTGTTACCACACTGCGGGTCCAGGTTGCTCGATGTCACACTGTAAAAGAATTTACAGAACAGCAAGGATGGATACAAAGAGGAAGGAGTTTATTAGAAAGATACACTCCATAGACAGAGCGGGCACACTCCAAGGGAGGAGCTGCACCAAGCAGTTTTGCCATTGCAGCTTTCATAGGCTTGCTTTTGGGTAGGGGGTCTTTCTGAATACAGCAGCAGAGAGAGCAAAGGCAGCTGTGAGTCAGAGCAGCAGCAGCCAGGGGAAGATCAGCAAGGCTGCAACTTCCATAAATCAAGCAGTTCAGTCCCATAACAGACAGTAAAAAGAGGTTCAGAAAACTTGCAGTTACCTAAGCTATAATGGCTTACACTATAACGCAGAACTATGTCTTAGCAATGTCCCATCAATGCCCCCCACCCCCAGCACGACCCTCCTGTTCCCTTGCGGGGCCAGATTCCTACGCTAACCTGTCTGACTCACTATCTGCGGTTTCAAGCATCCACTGGGGGTCTTAGAACGTATTCCCCTCCGATAAGGGGGGACTACCATATTCCAGGAAATAAGGATACTATAGGTACAAGTAAAAGAAAATGAGAGCAGGATCTGAGAGAGAGATAGTAAAGATAACTGGGTAACATGTAGGTTTTCATAAGAAGCAGCAGCAGTGAAAGGTAAGGCTGGAAAGACAGGCAGGGCTGCAGAGGAGCCGACAGGTGTTAACACAATGGAAGTTATTAACACAATGGAGATTAATACAATGGCACACTCCAAAGATCACATGGGAACTTAGTCCTTAAGAGAGACTCCCTCTCCACAAAGCCCAGCAGTTTCATTGTATGTAGAATACATTTTGCAAGTCATAGACAAGGAAATACAACAACTTTCCACATTTCCTATATGACTCCTCGTGTCAACACTGTTTTACCCCCTACCAAATCACAGGTGATACTGTAAAAAAAAAACTTCAAAACACTACCTGATGTTATGACGAAACTACCAGCAAACCTTATTTCCAGGTGGTGAATATTATTCAACCCACACATGATAAAATACTAATAATCATAAGAAATGGTAACCTTATAATACAACTGTTATGTAATTTTTTTTTAATTCTTCCATTTTGAAATAAAGTTGAAAGTATTGTGTCAAAAGACAGTGGAAGAGTCATCATTAATCTTCAAAACTGACAAACAAAAAAGGCATATAAACAAATACCAGGATAATAAAAATGGCACTGTTCACTTTTTAGATGAAAAAAATAAACTGTACTAAAATTATTAAGCTAACAAAGCAAGAGAAAATATGAGTAGAAAAATGACAGTTATCTGCAAAATTCATAAATGTGTCTTTTGTATAACCATAATGATCATATTTTATGCTGTCATTTTGCATTTAATTGCTCACCCTGGTACTTTTCTTCACAGAAGCCATCAGTATCCCACAGAGCCAGATGCTGAATTGCAAAAACATACTGTGACCATGGACTTATAAGAAAGTTACTTTGCTGAGCTGTGGTGTATGACAAGTTAATTTTTGCAATTACACCTTTTCCAACAATAAATGAAGCTACTGCCTATGATTATCCTATATTATTAAAAAGAGGCAAGAAAATATTCTATATAATAATCAAACTCTTTTAAAGACTTCAGTTGATGTGACAAAGTTAACTTTTCAAAAAGCTTTTCTATAAGATGTCCAAAAGTAAAAATCACCACCTCAGCTGAAATATATAAGCAGCTCAATATGTTGAGGCATGACTATGTTTTGGGAATGTTAATATACAATGCTAAGTTATTTCAAGCCTTTTAGGAAATGTCACATACTAACCTTAGTCTTTTGATCATTATTTTTAGTTCTGCTATATTATGCTACACATAGTATTCAAAGGATAAACCCATTAACTGTCATTTAGAAAGAAATGGCTATTGCACAATAATTTATCTGCAGGGCGTAAATTGTTTCAAATTTAAAATATTTGCAATGACCATCACTGTCACATACCCAATAGTAATAAAACAGTAGGACATCATACATTGTTAAAACACAGGCTATTCCCTATAATATAGTATCTCTGTACACATACTACAAAATTTGGGAGCTATTATGTTTTGTTATATTCATTAAAAGAGAACAGACGACATTTCTCTTTTAATAAACTTCCCCCATATTAAAGCCTAAGGAGTTATTTCAGGATTAATGTTAATTATCAGGACAAAACAACCCAAGCCAAGTTTTCAAAATGCCTAAGTCAAATTTGCTCACTGGAGGAGGATATTTAAAAAATAACTATGTAATATATATATTTTTAAAACTCTATTACTTAGTGACTTAAAATTTAACTGGTTATGTTTTAATTACATAATACTAATAAAATGTACATTTTCACCGCATTATATAAAAGGAACGTAAGATATTAAAATGCTCTAGGTAAATCTGAAGTTTTTCTCAGGACTTTAATAAATATATAATGCTATTGATTTTTTTAATGTATAACATTGTTCCCATGTCATTTCCTAATCTAAAGGGGTTTGTGAAGGTGTTAATTCAATATATATTTAAGACTTAATTCAATAAAAAGTCCTAGAATTTTGAGAATCTCAGACATCTTTTATTTCAAATCCCTCATGTGCTTTTTTCCTAATGTGGAATGAAATATGTGATGAGCTATTTCACATTTACAAGTGCACTTAGAGATCACCAACTCAGACAGATTGTATAAGGGGAGAAACATAAAGCACAGAGAGCTGAAATGCAGTCACCAATAAAGCAAATACCTGGCCTGTCAGGTCCTCTATGTTCTGACCCCTGCTATTCAAAAGGGAATGACAAACTCTAAAGATGTCACTGGCCATATACTAAGAAGGAACCTGCTCAAATCCCAGCTATTTGTATCTCTATTTCCCCCGCCCAGCCCTGATCTTCCTCCTGGTTCTCCTTTATTCATTCTGTGAGCTCTCCAGCCATCTCGCATGGGCCAGGGACTCACTGCCTTTACTTCCAGTCCCTATCTTACTTCTAATCTCAGCATCTCTTCCTGGATGACGTACAGACATCACTCAATACCACCAAAAACAAATTCATCCTGCTCTCCTCTCCAAAACCTGCTTCCATGGAGCTAGTCCGCCAGCTACCTACACAAAGGTCAGTGCTCTGAACTGTTCTCAGTTCTTCCCTCTCCCACCTCCTCCTTCAGTGGCCCTTAATCCCATCATTTCCACATCAAAAATGTGTCTCCACTCCATCCTCTGTGCTCTACTCCTACTGCCTTATATGGAACCTTCATCAACCCAAGCCTCTGGCGCTGTCTCAGTGGCTGCAGGGAGACAGCCTCCTCTAATGGGGCCTCCAAAGAAAAGCCTGTTACTGAAGTGAGCTTCTCACATAGCCCAAGAGGACAGTATTCACAGTGTTTGAACAGCTGTGGGAAAAGGAATAGTACTGATTAAGAGAAAGGAAAAACATCAGAGATCTAACAGCTCTGATGGCTTCACCTTGACCACAGGAAAAAGTGCTAAGTAAGGCACAGTCTTCAGAGCCCTTGACAAACTAAACCCTTTTTTCCTTTTGTGCTTCTCCCTGCCTTAGGCCCTGCTAGAGACACATTAGGCTGCTGACTGGTTCTCACACAGCTACACCTGAAATGCCCTCTCCTCTTGTATCCACACAGAAAACTCCCATGCATCTTCCATGTTGCTGTGATATTTTCTGTGACTTCTCCAGGCCAACCTAACTCCTCCACCACGTGCCTCTGGCACTGACTGCTCTGTTACAGCGAGTATTGGGGGATTACTGCTGCTGTTACTGAAGATTACAAGAGCATGAACTGGAATGGATTACTTTTTGTGTCCAGTACAAAGACACTGTTCAATAACTTTATTAATTTTAAATGAACTGAACTTGGAAGATAAAGCATTTCAGGAACTTAAATAAATAGAAAATAATCATTTTCTTTAAATGTAAAATATTTGACAAGAAATAAAAAAGGCAGCAAAGTTCTGGGAAAATGCAAAATTGCTACACTCCCATTCTGATCAACCTTACAAATGGGACTAAATAGAAGGAAGGAAGTGCCTCTATCTGGTTTTTCAAGTAAGAAAAGGCAGAAGCAATATGGCAGCAAGGTAAGGGTCTGCCTGCTCCACAGAACCCAAGGTAGAGAATTTACATTTCCTAACCATTGTTGTGCAGAACTCTCAGGTTTCCTATATTAAGGCTGGAATTAAAGATTGTAGAGCAATCTTAATAATAACGTGTGCAGAGATAGCATTTTATAGTTTTTAAGACACACTCACACACATTATCTCATCAACTACTCAAAAGACACATCATTGCTCTACTTTGAGGTGAAGAAACTAAGGCCATTTTCCTATAACTACAACGTACAGGCTGGAACATGAACCTCCAAGACTTCTAACTCTAACTACATTGTCTCTCTAATAACTACATTTAAAGACGTCCAGTACAAGGCCTCAGAACACTAACCCCTGAAATGGCCAGGACACATACATAATGCATGCCAGGGCCAAATCACACATCTAGCGTTCTTCTAAAGTTTACAATAAAAAACAGAATAAGTAAACTTTAATAAAATGTTTCACTTTTAAATAAACCTCAGTGAATAACTTTGCTTTGAATTATAAGTGACTGTTTTAGGGCTGCTGTAAAAAATTTCAACGAATTTAGTGACTTAGAACAACACAAATTTATTATCTTACAGATCTGTAGTTCAGAAGTCCATGACAGGGATCACTGAGCTAAAATCAGTGTCGGCAGGGCTACAGCCCTTTCTGGAGGTTCTAGGGAAGAATTCCTTTTCTTGCCCTTTCCAGCTTCTAGAGGCCACCCACATTCATTGACTCATGGCCCTTCCTCCATCTTCAAAGCCAGCAATGGTGGGTAAAGTCCTTCTAACAATGTATCACCATGATCTCCTCTTCTGTCCCCCCTTCCACATTTAAGAACCCTTGTGATTATACTGGGCCCACTCAGATAATCCAACACAATCTTCCTATCTCAAGGGAAACTGATTAGGAACCACGAATTCCACTGGAACCTTAATTCCCATTGCCATGTAATATATAACACAGTCACAGGTTCCAGGAATTAGGATGTGGACATCTTTTGTATTGTCAGGGAGAGGGGTGAGAATGAATTGCATTATTCTGCCAACCAAAATAACCAAGATTAAAACTGGATACTAATTAAAATCCAAATTTAATTTTGAAGTTTTGTACCCCCGCCCCATGAAATGGGGTCCATGGGAAATGAATAGAGATAATCCATCATCCATTTGTTGTCTCATTCTGACAAGACATTAGATAAAAGAGCGCTACTTTAAAAGACTCTTTCCAATCATCTAATAAAATGAAGGATTTATCATAGTCATTTTACTTGTAACTATTTCTTCTTATCCAATTAAGTTTGACTGCTCTGACTTTTATTTGCAGAGACTGCTTTTCCATTCTCCACTCAGGTTCACTACATTTACCTAAACTGTAAAGTGCTAAAGTCAAAGACAACAATTAACTCATTTTGATTGTCAAATTGTAAGCTAGTGAACATTAGTAAACATGTATTAGATAAAAATAAAGTACTATAGCTTATAGCTCCTTACCACTTAAAAAGCATTCTTCTTATCTCATTTAACCCTAGCATCACTGTAAGGTACATTTACAGAAATATTACTCAAATTTTTCAATAACACTCAGAGAAGAGAGGTGATGTCAACAATCCTAAAGTCATTAAGTGTACGGCTTCATCAGCCCACAAGGACAGTATTCAGTGTCTGAATAGCTGCGGGAAAAGGAATAGTATCTATTAAGGATAGAGGGGAAAAACCTAAATTCAGTAAAAACACTATAACATTTTCCCAAACTACACTATTCACTTATTTTAGATATGATCATTAGAAAAAAAAAACACATGAAGAAAATGTATAATTACACATTTCTACTCAGTAAGAGAAATCTGAATTAATTAGAATTTTAAATTGAAAATATTAAAATAAAAATCAACACTCCTACATTAGAAAAGATGAAAATTAGAAGCCTGATACTCCACTGGAAAAGTTTACAGCATTTCTTCATTTTCACTTTTCTATTAATTTTTGTAAACTCTACAAAACTAGTCAAATCAATTAAATAAAATAGAGACAATGTGCAAACACCATGAAAGCTTATATATTTTGGTAAACTTTTAAAAGTTAAAATTTATCTTTCCTAATTAAAAACTGGATTAAAAATCTATCACAAATGTAAAAGCACAAAATTGCCTTGAAAGTTACACCTTTAGTATATTTATATGAACAAACAAAATAATTACCACCTTTTTGAATGGAAGTTACAGACTTTTTCAGGTTAAAATTCTTTTAAAATATAATTCTATGTGAATGGTTCATAAATCCACATTAATGTTAATATAGTAACATTTTAGTGTAGACAATAAAGGAAAAACTTCATTCCCTCCACAGAATTTTGCCTCTAGAAGTACATACAACAAAGTTGGAGGAAACAGGATGCTTGCTGAAAGTGACAGGATTATTCAAAACCCAATTACATCTGTTCATTCCCTTTTGCTTAATTAAAGCAAAAGGCATCAAAATCTTTCTCAGCAGTAATCACGTGGAAGCTGGATAGCACAGACACAGTAATTAACTTAACCTTATCACTGAACTGTATTGGGTCATTCAAGTGCAGCCCAGTATCAAAGCTAAGAATCAATGTTATCAGGCTAACATCTTAAGAGTAACACAGAGATTGAATGACGCCATCTGTAAACGGACAGGCTTTGTTCCTGCCCAGCTGTACTGGATAAATGTTCCTGCTCATAACTTTAACGTGGCAGCTTAACCATTTAATCATTGTACATTAATACATTATCAATATTAGAAACATGTAACTACAAAACTACTTGTCAAAGTAATCAGATATTACAGATTTTGTGGATAAATGCAACACAAGTGGATTTTGAATATTAATTGCACATTTACAAAGAAAATAAATTATGGATTTTTAAATATATATAGACACTTTATAAAAAGTTTAAGTTTTAGAAAAATGTCTTTTGGAATGTAAATGAAATCATTCTATGTTACATCTTTCATCAAATATATGCATGGGTGGTTTTAATGTGGCTTAATTCAACCTAAAAGACTGATATTCATGCAATTTTAAAAAATTCAATTTATTCAATTATGCCAATTTACTTGATATTTATTTGTTTTACTCAAAACTATTTCAAAATATAAGAAATCATCTTTTGAATATATATCACTTTAAGTCATCTATTCATTATTCTCAGTTAAGCATATTTGCTATTTTCCAAAAGGATCAAAAATTCAGTTGCCAAGACATTATTTTGAGGTCTTTCACTTTCACCAAGTAAGACACTAAATCATAGGGGACGATCATCAGCAAATTCTCTGCGACAGGCCCTAAGCCTGCTGAGGTAATGCAGCTGACAAACTTTGATGTGCCATGCCTGGGCACATTATGTTCATGTAGTGTGTACATCTGGGCACCCTTTATGGCAATGCAGCAAACAGCCAATCATTTATTCCACTCTAATTAGCACACATGTAAATCCTCACCAATCAAGCCGCACGCGGGGTTACTGTTGTGGCAGCCATACAGCAAGCTGGCAGAACATACAAACCAAGTATGAGAAGACACTTCTGGGCTTGATCTGAACCTGCCATCACACCAGGCAGGTTCCCCCAGAAAGGGCTGTAACCAGCTCTTCCTTTCAAAACTGATCAGGGAGCCCCAAAAGAAAAAGGTCAATGGGCAGAAAGCCACTCGGCCACAATTCTTGATTCTTTACCAGTCCTAAGAACACACCTGAAGCGACATGCTTCTCATTCACTTAAAAGCACAACAGTTACCACAAGCAACAGTTAGGATTAAGTTATAAACAGGCTTCTTAACAGAGGAGACAAGGAAACTCTGAAGAAAGACTGCCAACTATACTGTACAACAACTTATGGGATTACTAGAAAATGATACGGAATAAACCTCTCTATGCCTGTGTGTGATAAACCTACCTAGGCCCACAGTCAGGATGACAACTAGATGTTAAAAGCCTATGTAAGTCATTATGTTTCTTTTATTAGCCCTGTGTTAGCACAGAAATTTAATTTTTCATGCCAAACTACCAAAAACAGTAATTCCATCTTTGAACATACTTATACAAATTTTATTTTAAAAATACAGACAGATAGCACTTAATTTGGGATTTTTTAATTTGTTGTTTCTGTTATTTCTTTCACCACAATGAAATACTCATGCCATCTTTAGATAAAATCATGCACAATAGTAATTTACCAAATAAGAAAACCGTTCAAAGTTAGAAAGGAGATTGTGCCAGTAAAAATAAATGTAATATCTACACTTAAATGTGTTCTACTAAAAAGGTTTTCCCAATAAATATCAATCTATGCTGTTTTTGAACATTCTTTTAACTTGCTATGACAATATATCTCACTAAAATGATGAGGAATTCATTCAACAGGCATTTGCAGAAGGCCTCACACAGGGCGCACTGCACCAAGTGCAAGAGATGCAAATGGTTAGACCACACCATCCACCACTAGAAAGCAGCTACTCCAGGAGCAAAAAGTCAGATTCACAGACCACAGCACTGAGACTGATAAGTACATAAATACATCAGACCAATACAAAAAGGGACACTAAACAGCTTTGAAGGGACAATAAGTATTCCTCAAGAAAGCAATCACCACCTGATTTCTTAAATTACTTAGGTATTTTAAGGTAACTAAAAATTTCATCCACTTATTAGACAACTATTTACTAATAACTCACTCTGAAATGTGTTGGGAGTGTATTAGGTAAACAGAACAACCATTGTCTCTGCCTTCATGGAATGCACAGTATGATGGGGGGGAAAAACACTAAACACATAAACACAAGCAGTCTGTGGGCACCAGTGAAGCCCCTTCTACGTGTGAGCTAGGTAAGGGACAGGTACCAGAGGGAGCAAACACAGGGACAAGATTCAGTAATCACCCTACATAGAATAAAATCCCTAATCACTTTTCCCTGATTTATGCTTCTCCAAAGAGGTTACCATTTCCTAACATTCTCCTTTATATTGTTGTCCTTGCTGATTTTATGACTCGCCTAAACATGAAGGTGGGCTCCATCAGAGTGGAGACATGGCCAGTTATGTTCATAGCTGAGGCCCACACCTGGAACTCATCAGGCACTGAGTAAACATGTTGGAGGATGAATGAACAAAGGAATGAATGAACATTCAAATTAATGGGTAATATACATAATTTTGGCTTGACCAGATCCAAGGAATATGGATCATCTCATCTACAAGGACTGGAAGCAATGGTGGTCAATTCAGTTAATTTTGAGAGTATACTACAGATATTTATACAATTCCTACAATTTTTCTAAAACAAAAGTGAAAGTTTTGAGGAAGACAACAGAGGAATAGAGAACAGCAGAAAAGAACTGAACTAGGAGGCAAGAGATGAAAATGTTATGAATCTTTCAAAGTCCACAAACAAATCCTGTAAAAATGATAATTCTATAATAATCTGATACTAAAATATTTTTGTGGTAGAATTTTCATTTTTACATAATTCATTTGAAAACATATTACCACCTAACACCATAATCCAAAGCAACCATTGCATGGAGTGATGTACCTGAGCACCCCGGGGGGGGGAGATACAAACAGAATTAGACAGTCGGTTCTACATTAGCCCTAACCATTGGTAGCAAATGGATAGCAAGAAAATGATCTTTAGTAGCTGACAAGCACATGGGCTCACAGACAAGTCAGTGCAAATAGTCCTAGAGATACAATACAAACTACTCTTTGATCTATAAATAGTAACTATAGTTTTCTGTTTTATATGCATAGAGTTTGTTCACACCTGCAAAAGAAAGTTCACATCTCACATCAAGACCTTATTTAACCTATTTCTTTTAATTTTCATATTGTCAAAAATGTCCAGTATTTGTTTTCTTTCTATTTACAAGACCCAGCTATTAGTTTTTAAATGTATCCTTATCTTATTTAATCACTAATAAAGGATAAAAAAATACAATTTCACCAACATAAATGAATTCTGAGTTTTGCTATACTAAAAGATATGGCTTTTATCATAATACAAACCATATTAGAAATATGGCAAACTATAGTAAAAGAAATTTTTTAACCTGTAAATCAAAAATAGGGTCTCTAATCTATCAATATATTTCATAGGGCTATAGATGTGGAATATATGTACAAGACATTTTAACTAGAATAATTATATACTCCATCTGAGGAAGTTGTTTTCAGCATATCATAAATGGAAGGCTCTATTACAGAATGAAGAGCATCTGGGCAACTGAACATTTTTTGTTGTATTTCCAAAGGGCATCCTATTCAACTAAATCAGAGGTGGCAAGTAAGTGGCTCATGTGCCACCACTGATTCCTCATAGTCTTCATTTAGCATGACATCACAGGCAGCCTCAGGATCTCTCTCAACACAGTCTCCAGTCACCCACTTCCAACAAACTGGAGCAGAAATCTACCTATCTTCCCTGAGCTTAACTCAGGGTACTGACAAGTTGGACTTTCTGAGTTTACAAAAAACAAAGTAACGCTTTTCTCAAGTCAAAACACCATAAACATACCATTATTTATCAATCCTCTATAAACATACTGGAGAAACTAACTCAACGTGGCATAACTTGATCAAAATGTATTCCTGACATTAAATTCAATGATATTTAGATGATACTAAAATGCAACTAGGGAAGGGTCAATCTTTTATTCACAGTACTGGAGTCTATGTGAGATAAGGAGAAACAGAATCTTTCTGAAAAGAAAACAGCCTGCTATCAAAAAAACACATTTCAGTCCAGCCCAGTGGAATAGTGGTTAAGTCACACGCTCCACTGGGGCAGCCCAGGATTCACAGGTTTGGATCCTGGGCACGGACCTGTGCATCGCTTATCAAGCCATGCTGTGGCAGGCGTCCCACATAAAAGCAGAGGAAGATGGGCACAAACATTAGCTCAGGGACAATTTTCCTCAGCAAAAAGAGGGAGATTGGCAGCAGATGTTAGCTCAGGGCTAAACATCTTCACACACACACAAAAAAAGATTATCTACCAACTCTCTCTCGGTCCCTCTGGCCATGAACCCAGGTCCGTGTCAGGCTCAGCACCCCTGAAAGTTACAGCCATACTCAGAACTACAGAAAGAACTCCTTCTTCTTCATTTCACTTTCATAATTATAATTGTACTGAATTATATCCTGTTTAACAGCATATCTTGATTGGGTGGAATGCTCTATAAAAGAGCCTCCTACACAGGTCTAACAAAAACAAAATCATTTCAAAGATCTAAAGAAACAAGGCAAATAGCACCTAAATCTACATTCTATTGTATCTCACCACATCTAAGAATATTAACTGATTAATTAATCAACATAAATGTCTGTTTGGAGGCAGCTTGGGGATATTTGTTAGTACATCATTTGCCAGCAGGACAGGTCATGGTAACATAACTCGATGATGATTTTATTACAAAAAAACATTACCATATTCTGAAAAATCAATACCCGCAGCAATCGAGTAAGGCCAACCCCTGTAACATACCCACGCATGTATCTACGTATGTCTGTGCATGCATGCATGTATGTGTGAATGTATGTCTGCGTGTGTGTTTACATGCAAATATAATATATATTTATATATTAAAAATGTGTGTATATGTCATTCAGCTTCTGATTGATAAACCATTTAACCAATATATAAAACTCATTTACATGCATTAGAAACAATGTAGATCAACAGTAAATATATCTCACTTTAGATTTTCCAAAAAAAATCTACTTTCCTTAGTCTTTTTCCACATCAAACACTATTTACTACTTTATAAAAGAGCCAATAAAATATCTATAATAAGAAAAATATTGATAATACTGTAATATGTGTTTATCAGCTTAAAACTTATAATAATACATGTTTATCTCACTTTATGAACCTGAATATTGTTGAACTGTTGCATAAAAGATGAAGAACCTGCCTATTAAATTATACATTTTGGGTAACTTCCATTGAAAATATCAGAAATGTATTTAATACGAAAAACTGACCCAGGCACAAATAAGACACCTTTCTCATTTCATATCTAAATTCAGAGCTAAGAATCCTTCTTGACACTGAGCTAGGATCACACCAGAAAGTTGATGTCAACTGAAAAAGCAATGTAATAATATGCAAAATGCATTTAATCAGCAGCCCCTCCAAAATGTAATGCCACCTCTGATCTAATACCTCATTAGAAGAGCATTCAAAAATGGAATATTCACAGGCATGTCTTCTTTATAGATATTTTCACTATAATAATGGTAGCTGAAATGGCACCCCACAGAGGGCTATGTGCACACCAAGCTAAAACATAAGCAAATTAAACCACAAAGTCTGCTTTCAGGTTTGAATTTCAAGATTTACAAAATAAAGCTGATGCAGGCATTTTATTTATTTACAGAGGCTTATAAAATCTATTTCCTAAATCTGTAAAATAGTTTGCTCTCTCCACAATGCAATGAACAAATTGTACATGTTGTGGGGAGGGGAAGGGAGGGAAATGGAAGGGGACTAAATTATTAACTGGTCAAAGGCCAACAATATAAAAAAAGCTAGAATGAAAGAAAAATTTTAAAAAATAAAAGAAACTAAAAAACAGAGGCAGAAATCAAGGTCAGGTTGAAGATTAGATTCAAATCAGAAAGCATCACATGGAAGAAACATAGCCTTAGTCAAAACTGTTGGATGAAAAGTAGCTGTAATAGTTACTTTCCATGGCAGCGTGGGGACAGAAGCCTCAGAGATGGCTTAGAGGGAGTAAGAATTTTCTGGTATCGTTTTGTTTCTTGATCCAAGTGCTGGTTACATTGGTATATTCGTTTTATGAAAATTCATCAGTCTGTAGACAAGATTTGTGCACCTGTCTATGCATGATATACATACATACCATGAATCACAGTAAAATTCAATCCAGAGCTATGCTTATAGGTAGCAAGAAAACAGTATGTACAGGAAAATAAAAATATCACAGGATGGCTAACCTTGGCAATCTGACTATTTGCAATAACAGTTGTTTCCTTTTGATGATTGATCAACAAACTGACTCAAGGAGGGGTAAGCTGGTTTTGGTGCCAAAATAATCATCTACTTGTAATAATAATAATCATCTACTGTGTTAAGTCAGCTCAGGCTGTTATAACAAAATACCATAGACTGGGTGGCTTAAACAACAGACATTTATTTTCTCACAGTTCTGGAGGCAAGTCTGAGATCAGGGTGCAAGCATGATGGCGTTCTCGTGAGAACTCTCTTACCGTCTTGTATATGGCTGCCTTCTCACGGTGTCCTCACGTGGCAGAGAGAGAGAGAGCTCGCTAGCAAAAACAAGTGAGCTGGAGCACAAGCAAGCTCTCCGGTGCCTCCTCCTATAAGGACACTAATCCTACCATATCAGGGCCCCACCCTTATGACCACATTTAACCTTAACTCCTTATAGGCCCTGTAACCAAACACAGTCACATCGGGCATAGTGCTTGAAAATATGAATTTTGAGGGGACACAATTCAGTACGTAGCACCTATTAAATGCATGGCACTATTAGAATACCAATAAATATATTTTAATCTTTGATAGATGAATCTTAATGGAAATACGTTCCAAGAATAGGTTCCAGAAGCAAACCAGTAATTTTCCCTTTAAGATGACAAGGGCTAAAATCCAAGGCAGACAACAATTACACGTGGTCTCAGTTATATTTCTCTCCTTTCCTAAAATGACTATTTCTACCACTGTAAACTAACACGGTTTTGGGATTAAGTGTTCTCTGTCATCACAGAACCAGCTCACCATTTTGAAGAATGAAGGTAGAGAAGAGAATACAATTCAGATCTAGGGGGAGGGGGTTAAGTACGGCTTAGGGGAGAGAAAATTGGGGAAAGGACAAGAGAAAATCAAATAATGAAATTATCTCCATTTGCCCTTGCTGGAGGAAAGTGCAAGGTGCTGACAGCACTGTGCAGTGACATCACATTTCTGATACCCCTACCAAAAGCATGGATTCAGCAGTTTTCTACCATCTCAGAAAGTGATATAGACAACCTTGACCTAAAGAAAATGCCAAATTTGTGGCAGCATAGAAATTGCTCGTGGTAAACTAATTAGACGGATTTTATCTAGAACATTTCTCCCAAGAAAGCAAAAGGAAGAGACTTTAAACTTAGGTGTACTATATAATTTATTCAAAAATTTACTTTGCCTAGATGATTTGAGGATTTACAAAATAGTGGCATATTAAACTCACAAAGTTTACTAAACTCACAAAGTAGAACAAAATATCTCCCATTCAACAAACCATCTTTTACTATCCAAATATCCTTAGAAAATGGATTATAAAGTGTACATGAATTTAAAACTTTGACATATTTTTAATTTAAGCGTGATATGGTTATGCTATGAGAACCCAGCACTAATTTTATTGTAAATGGCATGGCAATGATAATTTAAATAATACAAACATGTTTTAGGGGCAACTTTAATTTACAAAGGGGAGAATATGTATATAATTTTCTCTCAAGAGAAACAACTCTCACAAGTTACCTCCAGCCTTTCAATAAAGTAAGTATACTAAGATGATAGAAAATTTATGTTGCACTACTGGATCTGTTATTTAAACTGTGATTTAATATACCTTTTAATATTTTAACTGTAAAAAATCCCACATAAAATAGGAAAACTATTCCACATAACCCTACCTTACAATTGAAAAACACCTGCGTAGATTTGTCCAAATCTAGCAAATTAAGGACCAAAACCAGCATGCTGGGCATAAGTATTAGCTCATTCTTACAAGCCTCCTAAAATAGCAGAGTACTATTTTTTTCTCCACTCCTTTACCAACAAATGAAACTGCTCACCTCCATTTGGGTACTAGGAATAACTTGTTAAATCTCAAAACTGCCCACAACTCCTTAGACACAGTTCAGACGTCATCTACCTCCTCCAGAAGACTACTCTGAGCTCTCGTGCACAGCCATCCTCAGGTAACGCGCCTACGCACCACCCCGCCCCCAACTTTTCTTTTTAATAACACATTTAATTTTTATCATTGACAAAAAAGTTTCATAATAATGAGATAAAAACAAAACTTGTACAACACAAAACACACATGACAACCACATCTCTTAGGGGCTTCTATCCTTATTTGTTCACTTTCACTGAAGTGTGGCTCCATACATCAGACCTTATCTTTGTGATGCAATACTGAAGAAAACATTTGTCCCGTCCCACATGAAATTGGGCCCAAATCCATTTTAAACGTGGCCAATGCCAGAACACGAAAAATTGATTTAAAAATGATTCAGAGGGGAAGTAAAGGGAAAGAATGAAGGGAAGGGGTGGAAGGACACGGACAGGAGTACTTATTAGAGAGTGTCTCTTTACAAAAGGCAACACTACCCACGACTAGAAATCCAAACTTGCCCAAAAACCTTTTTACATTATGGTGGTGGCAAATGTCTGTAAATGCTGTGTTTATTATTTGTTGGCTTGTTTGTCTGCGGGGAGCAGATGAGGGGGAACCAAATGAGGGCATTAAAAGAGAGGTGAGCATATTCTTTCCGGATCTACACCCCCCACCACTAATCAGGTCCCACCCTCTGAGGCCTCATGAAACTTTGGGCATGTCTCAGGAATGATCTTACCATACTATTTTATAACTATTGGTTTATGTCTTCTTGCACCAAAACTGTACATTCTGAAGGCAAAAGTTCAAACAGCCTTATTGTTCTTTGTGTGCTGAGTACCTTGCAAAGTGCGGGACATCTGACACAATGATGTCTATGGCACAGACGACCAGACAGTGGATGGACCTCCACTTGCTTACCTAACTATCAGGAGGACTCCTTGCAAACATTAGAGCCGGCTCACTCTGGAACACACAGACATCAAGCACGCAAGCACAAATATGAACAATAAGGCAGGAGACAAACGACTACTTCAGCTGCGCTTGTTTATAAATCTGAATGTCAATGTGTTCACCTTATTTAATATAAAATATACACTTAAAGGTCTGCTTTTATTGAATCATAACAAAATTTTTAAAAATAGCTCATATTTTCTTAAGTTTAAAATTCCTTAGTTTTACTTAATATCCATTTGCAGAAAGTTCCTGAAGTTCAAAACCTTAGTAATTGTCATTCTTGTGGTCCTGCATCCATTAGGCATGAACAAAGGGAAAAAATCTCATCAAACAAAATAACAGACTGCTGTAGGACTCTGTCAATTGAATGCATTTCTGCACTGTTGACCTGCACATTGGAAGGAATAAATGTAACCAAACACGCTGATATGATGTTGGCACTGACTAAAAAACAATTGGATTTTTCCCTTCTAGAGCTGTTTGTATTATTAAGGACTAATCTATGATAAATTCTATAACCATTAAAAATCTTAGACCATTGATTTATGCCTTAATTCAGACATGCTGAGCTCTTCAAAATAAATGTTTCAAAATAGCATACACTGCAAATTGCAATTCTAACATAAAACAAATGTTAAAATGTTAGCATCTTTCCGGAATATATTGTAGTGTATTAATTGTTGGTCTCGGTAATGTAGCTTATTAGTTTTGCATAATTTAAGTTTTAATTCATCGTTTAATTTTTAATTAACTAATTTTTTTCCTCAAGATGTGCTTTCTGTTTAAATGTTAGCCACTAAACATGGTATATATAAAATAATTTCATGGCATGAATATGAGACAGTGCCATGTGTTATATGATTTTTCTATGATCTCAAATATGAAAACAATCATAACAGTTTACATTCTAAAAAGATAGCCATTTTAATTTAGCATTAACACTTAAATAATTCAAGCTCAGAGACAATGCTTGAAAAACTAAAGACCTAAATACAAAAGTACAACCAAATCACTTCCTCTACAAAGAATTCTTTCAGATTTTAGTTAAAAATAATGAAGCTTTGAGGGGCCGCCCGGTGGTGTAGCGGTTTCGTCCGCGCTTGGCAGCCCGGGGTTTGCTGGTTCGGATCCCGGGCGCCCGCCGACGCGCTGCCTGTCAGCCATGCCGTGGCAGTGTCCCATATAAAGTGGAGGAAGATGGGCACGGATGTTAGCCCAGGGCCAGTCTTCCTCAGCAAAAAGAGGAGGATTAGCAACGGATGTTAGCTCAGGGCTGGTCTTCCTCACAAAAAAATAAAAAATAAAATAATGAAGCTTTTTTGGGATATCATACTCCATATTAAAAGTTAATTTGTATTTTATTTTCCTGTGAAAACTATGGGGACCGATACTGGCATATGTGCCAAAGGATACATAGTCTCCTCATAGGAGCAGAGAGGACATACAACATTGCCCACCTAATAGAAAATGAAAAAGCTAATGAGAATGGAGAAGGATCCAAGAAGTTGATGAGGGAAATGCTAACTTCCATGTCAACTTATGATTTTGGATAGTGGTCCAATTAAATTTTTAAGGTTATTATTGTAGTAAGTGCTCTATTGCCAGGCTCTCCTCTTTAGCTGCCTCTGAAGACAGAGCTCTCCAAGGCAGCAGCCATTAAGAGTGTAATGTCTTACCAACTGCAGATCTTTTTAAAAAGATTTTAAAGCATATTTTAATAAACTTTTGTAGGTTATTTTATTCAATATAATTTTTAAACTGTGCCTTTATTTGTTTTTTATGTGTTATATAGCCTCGATATGATGAAATTAGAAAAGAATGTCGATAAAAGAAAACTAACAAAAAGAGTCTGAAGAATGCTTGTAATATCATGCCCCACCTCCAAATTACCTTGAGACCATGTAGAAGTTTAGCTGCTGTGCTTACCAGGAAAAAAGAACACTTGGGACATAACCTGTTTCCATATTACCACATCACAAAACCTCTCACCCACCCCTGCCAATTGTGATGAAATTAAGGGTATGCATGCATACACACATACACACACGTATCCATATTTGTTTGCTTTCTCACTGGAAACAGAATTGCCGAGAAAAGTTCCACAGAGGCCTTTTAAGATCAATGGTTTCACAGCTATAAGCAGAGCTATAATATACTAACTGCACAAAATAAAGGAGATTGGCATCCATTTAGTTCTGGAACTAATTCTTTTCCTAATGAACATTTTCAGCATTAGCTATAACATGCATGACACCATTGTCAACAGGAAAACTGGTTAAGTTAGACTGGTTTGCTCTGGAAGACAGGATCTTTCACGTGCTAAATTACACATTTGTTCACTGTTTGAATTTACACAATCATGTTATTTATAGGAACAGGAAAAAATTAATTATTTTTAAAAGGAGAGGATTAATTAAAAGACTTGCCAGGTGCCAGCCTGGTGGCGTAGTGGTTAACTTCATGCACTCTGCTTCAGCAGCCCAGGGTTCACAGGTTCAGATCCCGGGCATGGACATACACACTGCTCATCAAGCCATGCTATGGCAGGCGTCCCACATATAAAATAGAGGAAGATTGGCATGGATGTTAGCCCAGGGCCAATCTTCCTCAGCAAAAAGAGGACAATTGGCAACAGATGTTAGCTCAGGGATAATCTTCCTTACCAAAAAATAAAAAGAAAAGACTTGTCAAAGTAAGACTAGCAAAGCTGGCTAGATATGATATATAAGTTCTCCTCCTGAGCAGCTCTTTTCCTCTCAATGCTGTAACACCCTATACACCCCATGTCCATCCATATTCTTGCTCTTATAGATATGCCCCACAAGAAATCACAGTAATTTCTTCTGAACAATAACCCTCATAGTGATTGGACCTTTAAGTCATTGTATTCATCCTCCAAAGCACTCTATTCTACAAGGAAACAATGAAGTAGTGATCTAGCAAGAGAGTTACTATGTAACATCAAATCACCTAGCTGAAAACTTAAAATATAGGAAATCCTCACTGGAAGACAACCTTTTCATCCACATAAAAATAATACTACACTGCATTCACATATTATTTATTTATACATACATATACACAGATTTATTATCTTACATATTTCTAAAGCCAGCAAGCTAAATGTTAAAAATTAGCATCCCTGTTTCACAAATTAGGAAACCAACTGCCAACTGTGAAAAGATGAACATGCTTAGCACAAAATGATTGGGAAGGGAAGGAAAAAGTTAATATGTTTTGTGAAGGCTTAGACAAACCTAATAAGTGTATACGACTAAATAAATATTGATCCTAGCTCCAAGTCACACATTCCCTCCACCACTTAGAGTTCTAAGGTGTAAGCAACAAAAAGCAAATTGGGATATGGTAAGCAGACATGGGCTATAAAAAAAAAAAAAATCAGAAAGAGGATGAGGTACCAGGCTTGAAAAATGAGCTAAAACAAAGACACATGGTAGAACAAAAAAGCAAAAAGTACAGAAGTTGCCTTTTAACAGGTCCACTTGGCCAGGACACCACTCCACTGCCTTATATTTTTAGCACTGGCCCCAGTAGTTCACATGTTTGTATTCTGACTATGAAAAGAAGGAAGCAGGGCATTCACCCACCAAGATTTAATGAGAGATCCCCCCCCCATAAACAAAAGGGGCATGGATGTCAGACAGCCAAAAAAGCTAATTTCTGCAACATATATTAGTATCTAAATTTTGTTTCTAACTCTTCCATATCTCCTAACCCAGAGCAATCCTTATAAGCAATCTGACAAATATGGTAAACAAAGAGAATCAACAATAGCTCAGTATGGCAAGTAACTTTGACCCAGAGCTCTATAATTTCTTTTACAAAGAGTAAAAAAGAATCTCAAAAGGAAGTTAGATTTGCTTATATGCACTATAAACCAGAAACCCAATTTCTATAGTTTCCTTAACTATCTCAGTTTCATCTTCTATAAAATGGAAATAACAATAATGGGTCCATCTGTGTCATGTGCTATTTAGGAGAACATATGAAATGGCATTACACAGAAGAACTATGTATCTCTAAAGTATCTTAAAATATTTACTTTTCATTATCAAATAAAAATTCAAACTGAAATAGGTTCCAAAATCACAAAGTAAACAGTTAAGCTTCCAGCCATGATGGAGTAACCAGGGCCCACTGTGAACAACTAAAAAAATTGACAAAATATAACAAACAACTATTTTCAGAAATTGGACAATGGGCAGAATAGGATTCTGAGAACAGAGAAGAGAAACAAAGGATGAGAGACCCATGACAGCTTGGGATTTATTCCAAGAAGCAACGTCAAGACCACAGTGTAGGGACTCAAACAGAACAGAGTATCCCTTACTACAGAAAACAGAGATGAATCAACTAGAACTTGATGTTCAGAGAAGCACAGAAAGGAGAGGTGCCAAAGAAACAGCTCCAAAACTCTTAACAGAAATTCCCATGGATCCTTGGCTGAACACTAAGACAAGCAAGGGTAAGGTGAAATTTCATGAGGCCAGGAAAGAAAAGCAAAAAAAGGGAGCTATAAGCTAACTAATTCCCAGAAATCACATTAAGTATGGAAATCTTCAAGTTCTGATCATTCAGAGTAATGAGTCTTCTTCAAACAACTGAAGCATTTGGAAGAGACACAAAAAGGGTACATACCCTAACATTGGGTTAAATGTGAGTGGCCCTAGAGTAAGTTCTACTCCAAACTCATCCTAAAACACTTAAAAAAAAAACCTCCAAAGGATCAAAATGATTCTCAAGTGACTTAGATGACTGCCAGAAACATCCCACATTCTTTAAAGGAATATTACAAAATGAATCTCAATATAATCCAAAATTCAAAATATCCAATATCCAGTCAAAAATTACTAGACATACAGAGAAACAACAAAAAGTAACCCATAAACAAAGAGAACAAATAAACCAATAGAGATAAAGCTAACGATTACACAATGATGGGATTATTAAGCATATTCTTTAAAAAAGCTACTATAAATACGCAAGTGAATTTAAAAGAAAACATTTTTAAAAGAGACAGGAAGTTTAGAAAAAAATGAGCGGAGACTCAGTAATCTGTGAGACAATATCCAACAGGCTAACATCTGTATAATTGAAATTCCAGGACAGAAGGGTGGGAAGTAGGTAGAGTGAGTAATGGAGAAAACAGGAAAGACATTTGAAGAAATAATGATCTAAAATTTTCCAAATTTTGAAATAAAAATTCCATCCACAGATCAAAGAAATTTAACAAACCCCAAGCAGGATAAATACAAATAAAGCACACCAAGGTACATCAACTATAACTGCTGAAAAAATAATGATCTATCTAGAGGAACAAAAAGATTTCTCATCAGAATTAATAGAGAAAGAACATAACGATAGAACACATTTAAAGAAAATAAAAACTCTCAATGTAGAATTCCACATCTAACAAAACTTTCCTTCAAAAATGAAGACAAAATAATGATTTTCAGACAAACAAAAGCTGAGAAAATTAATCACCAGCAGACATACACTATAAAAAAAGTTAAAGGAAGTTCTTCACACAGAAAGGAAATTATACCAGTTGGAAATGTGAATCTAAACAAAAGAATGAAGAGCAGCAGAAATGGAAAATATGGGTAAATATAATAGATTTCATTTCAATACTTATTTACATGAAAATTACATGCAGGTTTTGTGGCATTTTTAACATATATAAAAAGAAAACGTATGACAATAGCAAAAAAGAAGGTCAACAGTGAATAAAAGATTACTATTGTAAGGTTCTCATACTTCACGTGAAGTACTGTAATATTATTTGAATTTAAAGCTACCTGGTGTAAACTCTGGAGCAATTACTAAAATAATAAAGCAAAGAGGATTAGCCAATAAGCCAACAGTGGAGATCAAAAGGAACCCTAAAAAATACTCAATCAAAAAGAAGATAAAAAAAGAGCAGGAAAAAGGAACAAAGAATGCATGAGACAAATAAAGAGCAAGATGACAAATTTTAGTTTAAAGAAGACACCATCAGGACAAAAATGCAAGCCCCAACTATACAGGAAAGGGCATCAAACAGATAAACGCAAATCCGGTGAAAGCAAAAGGATGGAAAAATACATACCAGGCTAACACTAAGTATAAGACAGCTGGAGTGGCTATATTAATAGAAAGAAAAACAGAAATACTTCAAGACAAGAAGTATTAACAAATATAAGATCATTTCAAAAACATAAAAGGACGAATTCAACAAAAAAATATAACAATCCTAAATGTAGATGCACCTAATAACAGAGCTTCTAAATACATGATGCAAAATCTGATAGAATTCAGGAGAGTAACACATAAATCCACAATGATATTTGGAGACTCTAACACTTTTCTCTCAGTGAGAGAACAAGCAAGGATAGAGAAGACAACAGTATCAACCAACTTGGTTCAAATTTTATTTATAGAATACTCCAGCTGGCAACAGCAAAACCACATTCATTTCAAGTATATGTTGAATATTTACCAAAATAAATCACATGATGGGCCATAAAACAGATCTCCATAAATTTAAAAGGATTCAAGGGTCCGGCCCAGTGGCGTAGCAGTTTAGTTCGCGCTTTAGCAGCCCGGGGTTCAGGAGTTTGGATCCCGGGCACTGGCCAACACACTGCTTGTCAGCCATGCTGTGGTGGCATCCCATATAAAGTAGAGGAAGATGGGCACAGATGTTAGCCCAGGGTCAGTCTTCCTCAGTAAAAAAGAAAAAAAAAAAGAGAAGGATTAGCAACAGATGTTAGCTCAGGGCTGGTATTCCTCACAAAAATAAATAAATAAATAAAAGGATTCAAGCATACAGAGTATGTTCTCACAATGGAATTAAGGTTTCCACAAATATTTGGGAATTAAACATGCTTCTAAATAATCTAGAAGAGAAATAGGAAACCACAAAGAAAATCAGAAAATATTTTAAACTAAATAAAAATGAAAACAAAACATTATTATGTATGTATGTTCATATGTAGAAAGCTACACTGCTCTCATGCTAACAATGAGAAAGTCAGATAATCCACAAAATTGTAACTTTCCCTGAGCCCATCAGAGAGCTGAGGTTAGAAGGCAACCATGTGATCTAAAGTCCAAATAGGGGTGAGGCCCTCTAAGTGGAGAATGACTCCATGCACATTTCACCCTGGGCATAGGAAGGGGCAGCTACTATACAAGTGGATAGAAAGAAATCAGCCAAAATTTTAATGAACCGTTAAAGGCCAAGAGTGAGCTAGCATATCAGTTTGGAATAGCTGTAGGCCCAGACACAAGAGTACACAGCACTAAATCACAACCTGTTTTCCCAGGGCTTTACTGGTGCTCATGAGAAAGACTGGGGGAAAGTCAAGAGATTGAAGAGAATCTACCTGGGTGGTACAGGCATGCAATGGATGATCAGCAGCTGCTGGAGAACAGGCACAAACTCCCAACTGCTTCCTGAGACACAAAGACACACTGCTTATGCAGGGAGTATAGGCCACACCCACCGCTTCTTGGGGAGAGGTAGGAAACCCTCTACCTCCAAAACACAGGAAAAGACCCACTACTACCAGGGAAGGGTAGAAGAAAACATCCCCTAGCCCTAGGTGAAGGACAGGAAATGGTCTTGTACCAAGGACCTTAAATGGCTAGGCTGGGAGAAGCAGGAAATTCCTGCCCAAGACCAACAAAGACAAAAAGCCAAGTTTCACTGCCATAAGGAAAAGGGGCAGGAACAATGAGGAAGCCCCACCCATGAAGATCAAGCATTCAAGGCCTTTTTGAGACTAAAGTAGGATCCACACAACAGAGAACTTCCTTCTTTCAAATATAAGCAACTGCACATCTGACACTGCACAGAAACATCAACAGCCATCTGACACTGGGGGAAGGGCAGGAGCATGGGGGAGACCCCTCTGAGACACAGACATGTGCAGCCTCCTGAAAGTTGAGGGTGGACCAAGAACACTGAGAAAAACCTCTGGAACACCAGCTCCTACTCTAAGCAAAAGGCAATAGCAATTCACCACTAAGAGGAATGTGACCACTGTAGTGCACAAAAGTACCACCACCAACAGTAAAACCCAAGGAGGCTCAACTCCTGACTATGTTGAATGGAGCCCCCATACTAACAGCCTGACTGAAGAAGAGGGAAGAGGTACACCCATTTCTAAGCAAAGTACTATTTACTTCAGCTTCCACTGGTCTACTGGTGATGTCAAACATTCAATCAAAAATTACAACACATAAAAGAGAAAGAAAATTTCTGGGATGCCAGTTAAGCAGGGCTTACAAAGAATTTTACAGCTTTAAATGCTTATAATTAGAAAAAGAAAAAAATGTCTAAAATCAATCCAGACTTCCATCCTAAGAAACTGGAAAAAGACCAGCAAATTAAACTTAAAGTTAAGTGGGAGGAAAGAAATACAAAGATATGAGTAGAAATCAATGAAATTTAAAATAAACAAATAGGAGTAGAAATCAATGATATTTAAAATAAACAAATAGAGAAAAATTAATGAAACCAAAGCTGATTATTTGAAAAGAATAATAAAACTGGCAAACATTTCTAGCTAAAGTGATCAGAAACTTTGAGGCACTATGAAAATAAAAGATAGCATTATAATAATTAGTTATAAATATAAAGATATATACTAGGATAAAGAATATTACTTATAAAAAGACTAAATGTTGAATATATCAGTGGTGAAATTACAATAAAGTTTTCAAAAAATACTTTTTTAAATTTTCATTACAAAGTTGAGCTTCTGATCCTGAAATAGCAAGTGTTGAAAGAAGTGCTAATATTGGTTTCAAAAAATTGTTTTTAGGTATATAAAAGTTGAACAAATACAAATATAATTTTTAATTATGCGATTTCTCTTCAACTATAATAATAAAACAGCTCTAACTGAAAAACAAGAGTTTGATTCTAAATAAAAATCAAAATAGATCAAAATGTAATTGGGTGATCAAACTAAATAAATGACTACCAATTTGCCCTAAACAAATCACTTGGCAGTAGAGGGAAATATTAATGTAATGCTAGCTAAAATAAATGGGAAAATGTCCAAATGTGGAAAGATACTTTGTCCTACAAATGTTACTGTGACTTTATCTTATGTCCCATTTCTTTAACTGCCAAAAAAAATTACAAATATTTCAAAATCTCAGAAGTAAAGATACTGTCCCTAACATTCTTTCTGATTTTTAAAATCATAATACATAATCAAATATCTTAATGACTAAAAGGCCATGTTTCAAATTTCTTGGCAAAAATCATGAACACTAAAATTAAACTGTTCATGCTGGATAACATTCTCCTAAATTGTTTTCTCTTTTACTTCTAACGAGGTGGGTAGTGTTAATTATTTTAGTACTACTTTCCTTAAGATCTCAAGATATCATGGAGTTAATTACATTTTTCTCACCTTGTTTGTTCTATACATGTTTCTTTGTAAAAAGAATTATTCATCCACTGGTCCTTTATTAAGGGTCTATGGCATCTAAAATTTGCCTTAAAGAAGGCAGGCAACATAATTTAATAAGGAATCTATTTATACCATTATACACAGGGGAACATTTCTTTTTATTTTAGCATAAGTTATCAGTATTTCTATTGACAAATATCGATCCAAGATACCTCACAAGTGTTTGACAAATGAATAGCTGTTTTTCAGAGGTAAACTAGGCAAAAAAATCATGAAGCCAGGTTAGGTTTTTTGGCGGTACATCCTTTTGGTGCCTATTTCTACATTTCACTACACTGCTCTCACAGCATGGTGCCTAGTGTCCTCAAGATGACATCTGGATGAGGTTCCCACCATGGCAGCATCCCACCTGGGCCCACTTACGCCTGAACCTGTCCTGCCCTATCTCTCAAGCCCCCAGCTGTTATCTGCCATCACAACCTACAAATACCACATCTCTGAAAAACTAAAGAATATTAAGGTCAGAACAACATAATGATTTATGCTTCCTTTGTAAGATATTTTCCTTTTGACATGGGCAACTTCAGCTCCTGAGGCAAGCCAGTGGAAAGGAAATCCTGAAGTGGAAGCTTTCAATTCTCTCAAATCATACCATAAATGACAACTCACGTGATTTGATTAAATGGCAACACTACTTAGAGATTTGTAAAACATCATATTACAACCCCAACACACAAACACAAAATGTTGCATTTATAAAGCATTAGCAGCGGAGTCAAAAGATCTGGACTGTTGCTTCACATTGCCATTACCTAATCAAAAACCATAAGCAATCACTTACTTTGACTTTCAGTGACTGCATCCACCGGTGCAAGGGGAGGAGGTGACAATTCAATGACTCTTTGCAAGCTAACAATAATATAAATATACTAGCAAATGTTGGTATAGGACAGTTCACAAAAGACTACCAGAACTGATACATCATAGGACACAGGTCACATAACACGCTATTTCTATATAGCAGGAATTAATTTGTAGAAATTAAAATTAAGTACCATTTACAATAGGACCAAGAAAAATGAAATACTTCTACATAAATCTAACAAAATATGTGTGATATGTGTATGCTGAAAACCACAAGACACTGATAAAAGAAATGAAAGCCCTAAATAAATGGAAAGATACACAGCATTCAGGGATTGGAAGATTCAATATTGTTAAGATGTCAATCCTCACTAAACTGTTGTGTAGATTCAATGCAAAAACTAACTGAATTTCTATATGCAAAAAAGAACTGAAATCCCTACTTGATACAATATTTTAAAAAATTAACTCAAAGTGGATCACAGATCTTAATGAAAAACCTAAAACTCCTATAAAAACTTCCTATAAAAAAACAACAGGAGAAAAATCTGTGTGACCTTTGGTTTGGCAATGAGCTTTTAGATACAAAATAAAAACACAAACCGTAATAGAAAAAACTGATAAATTGGACTTAATCAAAATTAAGAATTTCTGCTCTTCAAACGAAACTGCTAAGAGAATGAAAACACAAGCCACAGACTGGGAGAAAATATTTTAAAAATATATATTTGATAAATTACTTATATTCAGCATACAAAAGGAAGTCTCAAAATTCAATAATAAGAAAGTAAACAACCCAATTTAAAAATTGAGCAAAAGATTTAACACTTGACACTAAAGAAGAATACAAGCAGCAAATAAGCACATGAAAAGATGCTCAACATAATTAGTCATGAAGGAAATGCAAATTAAAACCACAATGAGGGGCCAGCCCAGTGGCATGGTGGTTAAATTCCCGCCCTCCACTTTGGCAGCCCAGGGTTTCTCAGGTTCAGATCCCAGACACGGCCAGACACACGGCTTGTCAAGCCACGCTGTGGCAGCGTCCCATATAAAGTGGAGGAAGACGGGCACAGATGTTAGCCCAGGGCCAGTCTTCCTCAGCAAAAAGAGGAGGATTGACAACAGATGTTAGCTCAGGGCTCGTCTTCCTCACAAAAAAATAAAAATAGAAAAAAAGTAAAACCCCAATGAGATACTATCGCAGACCTAGTAGATTGGCTAAAATTAAAAATCTGACAATACAAAGTGTTAAAGAGGATAGAAGCAACTGGAACTTTCATACACTGTAGTGGAAATGCAACATGGTAAAGCCATTTTGGAAAACAATTTAGCAGATTCTTATAAAGTTAAACATACACCATAGGAATTCTCAATCCCATTCCTAGGTATATACAAGGATGAGATTTATAACAGTTTTATTCACAATCTCTGAAAACTGAAAACAATCCAAATATCCCTCAACATGGGAACATATAAAAAAACCATAGTACATCCACACCATGGCATACAACTCAGAAATAAAAAGTAATGAACTACTGATACACACAACATGGACGAATTTCAAACACATTACAACAGGGTTTTCAGCCTCGCCACTACTGACATTTGGGGCAAAAAAAGTCTTTACTGTGGGAGCTGTCCAATGCACTGTAGGAAGTTTAGCAGCATCCCCAGCCTCTACCCACTAGATGCCAGTAGCATTTCCACCCCATCCCCCCCAACTGTGACAACCAAAAATGTCTCCAAACTTTGCCAATGGCCCCTGTGGAGCAAAATCACCCCAGTTGAGAACCATGGCATTGCACTAAGTGAAAGAAGCCAGACTCCAAACGATGATTCCACTATCTGAGATCCTGGAAAAGGCAAAACTAGAGGGGCAAACAAGGGATCAGCGGTTTTCAGGGGCTGGTGTGGACACAAGACTGACTACAGGAAGCATGGGAGAATTTATAGGAAGTGTCCTATGTCCCAATTGTGGTGGTGGTCACATGACTATGTAAGTTTATCAAGCTTCACAAAACTGTACGCAAAACTCAATGAATGTTTATTAAACATAAATTATACCTTAATTTAAATGTATAAAGAAAAAAGTACAAGGATCATTATTAGGATTTCATTATTTGGAAAAATGTTACCAACTTTGAAGTCCTCTTTGAAGGTTAATGTCAATGAAAAACATTATATATATATATTAAAATGCTTAGCTTAAAGGATGAACAAACAAACTTAAATTCTTGGGGAAAACAATAAGACAAAAGATAAAAAAAATAGATTATATAACTCTGACCCAAAAGTAGTTTATATTTGTGCTCTTCTGTATTCCAAAAGAGATGTGAGGAAACAAGACAAGAATGTATTTTAAATTACCAAAAATTAAAAACTTAAAAGTTGAGAAATTACAAATGATTTCAGCTTAGAATCTAAATCTAAACATTTTTTAGTTATCATAGAATAAACATTTACTTTGGTAGAAAAACTAACTTATTTGACATAAGTTCTTATTTCTATATACAAATAATGTCAATATAGATCATATTTTTTATTAGGTTTCTTTTTGGGATGATGAAAATGTTATAAATTTAGATTACATTAATGACTTCACTATTTGTAAATATATTAAAAACCACTGAATTATACACTTCAACCAGGCAGAAGTTATGTTATGTAAATTATATCTCAATAAAGCTGTAAAAAAATACCATACTTGTTATTAATCTACATTGTCAAGAATGACAAATAGGCAAATTTAGCATCCAGGTAAATTTGGTGGCTGGAAGTGGAGGCGGATTCTGATTAAATCACAAACATTTTATAAAAGAAATAAGACATGCTTCCATATTGCTGGAAGATGATAGGAAAGGTATCCATTCCCAATAAACAAAATATTTACTTCCATTCATTGGATGATCCAGAAATCTGTCCAAGAGAATGACTTTGACCATCTATTTAATGATATCCCCAACCTTTCCTTACTTTCACTATACCACATTTTGATCTGCTTCCCGTTTCATTATCAAGGCTACTGCTAAGCTATAAGAAATTTACCTCAGAGCTGAAATGTTCCCATTTACATTTACTAGTCACCTATACAACAGAGCCAGAGAGATATTTTGAACTCGGTATATCATATCTGATGATGTACCTACATTTGCCATTTATTTGCTGTGTGTTCTTTTGACTAGCTAGCATTACAGTTCGCTCTGCAATGTGTCACTGACAAGAAAGCTTCTAAGGGATCTGCTTTCATGGGCAAGGACCCCTTTATGGAAGACAAGGATCTCCAAGAGCATAACTATGACCAAACTTGAAGAGTAAAGAGGCTGAGAAGCCATATGGAATTTTGTGGTCCGCAGAGAAACAAACAAATCTTTTTAAAAGATTATTTTTGATGATCTTTAAAAATAAAATTTATTAAAGAATTTATGAAAGTGCAGGTCAGTTCTATTATCCTCCTAAATTAATTTGTTTAAAAGCCTGATCTTTTAAATTCAGGAGAATAATGTATATTTAAAGTATTCTATAATTACTATAAAAGTATTAATTAATAGTAGTAAGAAGAATAAGCTATCTATGCACTATAAATATAACGTAAAAAAATCATTTCCATGGCATTTTCAAAACCATACAATGGTAGGTGGGTCATAACATTAGTACTTTTTCTTTGAAAACCTTATAATTACTAATCTTTTTAATTTTTAAGCTGAGTATTGACTTTGTAATAAATGAGTGCAAGTTAAATTCTGAATCTGAAATAGTTTGAGTTATACTGACCATTAGCGCTAATTTACAAAGAGACATATAGATATTACTTTAATAGCGGCTTGAGTTATCTTTCTGTTTAATGCCTTATAAAATGCCACAATTTTTCATAAGGTAAAAAACACATATAACTCACTATTTCTACCTGACTTCCAAAACTATTAAAAGATAATACAACAAATCCCTTTACTCAGATGTAACCCTTTCACAAAGCCTTTTCCTCAGGACCCTCTCCTCTCTCCAGGGGACCCTTTCCTTTTTCCTCAGGACCCTCTCCTCTTTCCAAAGCCACCCATTCCTTCCCCCAATACTTACTATCTCCCTCCCTGTGTTACATTCTTCCTCCTTGGCGCATAGCACCATTCCACATGCTACATGTTTTAACACTTTATCTTTTTCATTGTCTATATGTCCCCTCAGACTGTAAATTCCATGAGAGCCAGTGTCTCTGTCTGTTCGGTTCACTGTTGTATCCTCAGCATCTACAACAGTACTGGCACCTGATAAGTGCTCAATAATGAATTGTAAAATGAACTATCATAAACATTTACATACTATATTAGAACATTAAAACATCTCAGATAAAAAAACTTCTAACTTTGTCTAACCCATCATTTTCCAAACATATTTTATCATGGAACTTTTCTTTCAAAAACATCAATAACAACATAATGACTACAGTTTTAGAAACAACAGTTTAGATTCTTTTGAGTAAAGGGCTGGTACCAGATTGTGTCACAGAATTAATTCCATGTTAATTTTTTTAACTTTACAAATAATGAAGAACCATCACAGATTTTTAAATAAAAAGGAGACAGAATTAGATATCGGTTTTACATCTTGCAACAACATAGTAGACAGACTGGATCAGCGAGGAAATGAAGGAAAAGAGAAGAAGCAACTGGAATAGGCCAGGAAAGAACAATAAAGACCTGACTTTGGGCAGTGGCAAAGGGAATGGGCAGATATGATGAAAAGGTGATAGATAACAAGGGTAGATATCAGCTCCCAATGGGATGGTCAGGAGCACCAGGAGTAACAGGGCTTCCCAAAGTTTCCACTTTGAGTGAGTAGGTCACACATTAGTATAAACTGGGAGACACAGAAGACAAAGATTTGAGAGAATATAATATTGGTTTTGGTTTACATATGGACTTGGAGAAGACCAAAGAATATTAACAGAGAGAGTTCTATACCTATATTGCCCAGAAAGAAAGTTTAGGAATGGAAAAGTGAAAGAGGAACCAAAGTTAGAATTCTAGAAAAAGCCAAAATTTAAAGAAGCAAAGAAAGATTAAGAGCAGGCACACAGTGATTGGAAGGCTGACTTGTTCGTTCATACTGCATCCTTATCTTTACATGACCCACTTGATTGAAAAATTTTAAATGGATTTTTACTTGTTAAGTGACCATTATGTACCACACACTCTTCAAGATGCCTTTGGAACCAGTGAACAAAGAAAACCCAAAGATGCCTGCCCTAAGAAGAGCTAGATAAAAAACATAATAAACAAAAAATAATACAAATAAATTATATGGTAACTTAAAACATGATGAATGCTATGGAGGGAGTAGACTAGGAGAAAGGGAACCAGGAGCACTGAGATGAGGGCAGGATGAGGTATTACATAGGATGTAACCTATGGACCACAGGACCAGTTCAAACTGACTCCACCATATCAATAACATAACGTCAAAGTTACCTTGCAGCAGCAGCAAGCCAAAACTACAAGTCATGTAACTGAAGCATGTGCAAAGGAGAAAGTTTTGACCTAAAATAACACCCAAAACCAAAGTTTCTCCTCGCCCACAGAACCAAAGGGCTGGGACACAAGTGGAACTCAAAAGTCTGACCTTCTCAGAAGCAAGCGGCCCAGTGTCCAGAAAGAGCCAATGTTAAAGCCCCTTTTCATATCTTAAATAAATGGTCTTGTTTAAAGTCCTTCCAGTCAAAATCTGTCCTGCCAGCACCTCCACATACCAGCCTGCCCTCCCTAATCCCTTAAATTTTACCCCAAACCCTAGACAGGGAGACAGATTTGAGCCTTACCTCCTGTCTCCTTGCTGGTCGATCCTGCAATAAAGCCTTTTCTCTTCTCAAAAGCCAGTGCCATAGTGCTAGCTTCTATGTGCATTGGGCAGTGAGCGCTTGCTCGGTAACAAGGGTAGCTGTCACTGAGAAGGTGGCATTTGGGTTGGGACTTAGAAGAGGTGAGGGAGCCAGCCAAACAGTGACATGTATGAAGCGCATTCTGATGAGTGTCAGCAGTGAGAGTAAAAGACCTAAGGAGACAGCACACTCTGTATATTCAAGACAAAGAAGAAGCCCATGTGGTGGGAGCGGAGTAAGCGAGGTGGGGGGAAGAGGAGAAATGACCAGCAATGGAGTTCCAGATCATGGAGGGCCCTGGAGAGCCCTGTGAGGACTTCAGCTTTTACTTGGAGTGAAAATGGGAATCATCACAATGTGCTGAGCAGAGGAGTGACACGACCCTGTATGTCTTCAAAGGATCAAAACGGCTCCAGTGTTGAGAACAGATCAGAGAGGCTCAGGAAGAGAAGCAGGAGACCCACCAGAGACTACTGCAGCAATCCTGGAGGAGGAGAGTGCTGGAGCCAGGGAGTACCAGGAAAGATGGTGAGGAGTAGTTGGATTCTGAATATATTTTGAAGGTAGAGCTGATCACATCTCTTCATAAGGGTTATTCAATACCCACGTAACAATACTTACCAATTCTGAATTCCTCCTACTAAAAGCCACGATATTAGAATACACTATACTCCATATTCCTTGAAAAAAGACAACAGACAATTGTAACACCAATAATAATCTTTCTGGTACCATTATGACGTGACTTTTTCTATTGCAAATGCATAATTTGAAGAAAAAAAAACCGCTAACAAAAAATTCTACAGCCATGATAAATTTAAAGTTATTTTTACAGTGAAAAAAGTATATGATTCAGTGCCATACTGTCTTTACATTAAAAAAAACAGAAAACAATGAATGTGTTTAAAGTGATCAGTTTTATGAACACTGCAATTAAATGAACTAGCCAAAGAAATGTAGATTAATAGTCAAGCATACATGCTCCAAAGGCCATAAAGATGACAAGAAGGAATACCATCTGCTGAGTTCTGATATTTTGGTGAAAGATTTCTTAGGAATTTTCAAAACATAAAATTACTAGAAAATTAAAGTTAGGACTCACTTTAATATAACTCATTAAACAAAGAGGCAACCTTCATCTTCTACAGAAGCTTCTTATACACTTAGCTACTCCTTAAGTTTCCATGAACTGTGATTAACTTAGCCTATTCAAATGCTGTTTTTCAAATCATTATGCAAAAATGATTCAGTTTACAATAAATGGTATTCAGTTTAGAACATGCCGATTCTCAAGAAAACTCTCAAGAGAACAAAATTCTTTCCTTGCTAAAATTGTTCTAAAAATTGAAAGTGATTGGATTGTTTGGCAATACTGGACAGTAGATATGAAATAAGTAAAATTTACCCAAAGCATTTTAATATAAAATATTAAGTATCATCTTTTTCAAACTATATATTGTAAGAATTAATAAGATATTAATAAAAAGTTATTTGTTATACTTAATTTTTGAAACTTAACTTTAGAAATTAAATATAAAGAGAAAGAATGCTTTATCTTAAGCCTCTTTTTAAGATACAAATTACATAAGTACATACAGATTTCCCAATACCTTGGGGGAAAAAAATCTGTTACTCCAGAAAAAAACAGCCCTCACTTTTTCCTTGCAGAAAATTTTGAAACCTCTGAAAACATCTATAAAATAACTCATCTACTATTAATCTGTGGGGCTTAAAAATAATTATTTAGTATCTTTTGTAATCCAGAAAATTACAGAAACTCATTAAAAGCAGGAGACCAAGTTTTGAACAAACTAGTGCATGATATCACAGAAAACATTATAGCACTAATCACCACAGTTCTATGATTTCCACTACAAAAATATCAAAGCAAAATAGCTGTCAAAGGCATAAATTAAATCAATTTCAAGCTGAACAGAAAATTATTTCCTATTTTCCAAAGGCACTGATTTGGAGTGATCTTAAACCTCTGGAAAAGAATTCCTCAATTTTCAAAAATTCTGAAGCCTAATTACAAGTAATTATAGCTTTTCATTTTCAACATGATGAAATAATTTGATTCTTTTTACAAGAGGTCTGGTTTAGCTCAAAATAGACAAGTGCTTCTGCACTGAGTTAGTATACAAAGACAATAAAGATCATTCTCAATAGAAAAATCAGGGCTACATGTTGGCCATAAATCATAAATGCTGTATTCAAGCAAAAAATAGTTTGTATGTTCTACAAACACAACTCATTCATTCACACGAGTGAGACAAAGCAAACAGCCCACTGTTAGACTTAGCTTTAAAATAAGAATGGTACAAGAGAGAAGAAAAAGAAGCATTGTGTAGTTATCTCAAAATTCAGATATAAGCGTTCTTTGGAGAGAAAAAAAAATAGAAACTCAAACCTTTCTGATACTCTGTTTAGTCAAAGAAACCAAATACAAGCTACTCCACAGCAAATGATAGCTAATGTTAGTTTTAAATGTTTAATACTAGATCTAATAGTTAGTTGTTCCAGAATAATCCTATTTGTCTGAGAGAAGAAATGGAATCCTATAAACCATGTAAGATATTCCTAATTGCAAAAAAATTATAAAAGAATAAATCAAAAACTTAAGTTTCCAACAGCAATAAATACTTGTACCCTGCAAAATTTGAAATGCTGCACATTTTTCCACCTTTTGTTTTATAAAGTGCCTTTTGCTGATGACTCACATTTCCAGTGATTTGTTATATGCTATTAGAACAAAGCTCCATAAAACTGCTTTCTACCCTGACCTTACACACCTGGTTACAATTACATCTTCAGAAAGCAAACCAGTAGTTTAGCAAGGACATACTAACAAAAGCTGACCAACCAACAAGCAGAACAAATATTAGTGTCCACCTACTCAAAAATCTGAAAAAGAACCCCCACATATTTCTTACAAACACAGTATGCATGCTCACACACACACATACTCCCACCACACCGCAGGCAGCAGCACACCACCACATCAGAGTACAGCTCATCCAGGTGTAAAATGCTCCCAACTGTCAACATAAAAGTTTATTAAGCCACTCCACACAAGTTTTTTCTAGTAAATACCACTAGAAACAAAATTAAATTTATCTTTTTAAACTGCAAGCCAAAAAAAAAGGATCAGAACTTTAGACAAAAAACAATACAATCATTGTAATACATGAGTTCACGTCATAAGGTTCTCACATTACATCAAATAAGAAAACCGTCTTGGCTAGAGCCCAGGATGGAAGCATAATAACCAAATTCTCAGTTGCAGTAAGTTTTGACAACAAAAAAAAAAGGCTTTGATCATTTCCAGTTATCAGCTACTTTTATTGAGACTTCCTAAAGCACCTTACAAAACCATACTAGGCTAGAAACATCAAACCAGATAATTCCACAACTGTGTGACACTAAAAGGAGAAAATGATCAATTTATCCCATTTAGAAAAAGAATGATGCAGATATGCTACTCTGGAGCTAAAGTGACACTGTAAGCCACAAGAATACAGTAACAAAAGAAAGGACAACCTGTGCCCTATTCTAAGGAAATCCATAAAATACGCATCAGTCCCCTAATTTTCTGACCACACTTCTCAAAGCAAAGACGGGTCAACTGGTTCTTTGGATAGTTACTTGCTTTGTGTAAAGCTGAGCGTCACATCTAATAATCTTTAAAGCACCTGACTCTACCTCCAAATAATCAAAGATATCCACAAATTAAAATGTATCTTCAGTTTACTGCCCCCTTTCCATCTTCTATCATAAAACATTTAGTGTTGCCATCCCTGATATAACAAACTTGGGAAGAATATTTTCACAACTTAAATCACAGTGCAGATAATGGGGGACTCAATCTTAGACGCATTTCCTCTTTTGGTGGGTGTGGCAATATAAGAAGTTCAAATATTTTCACCAACTGAGATGATTATATGTGGTTCTTATTTAAGGAAGGTCATCCTATATCCTTGGAATATACTCAACTTACCTCCTTTTGAATGTTTGTGTAAGTTAATGGTATGGCTCTGAAGCAGTCGGAATGTCATTTGCTTACTCTCTCATTCTTAAAAAAAAGAAAACTTTTTAAAATGAGAAATTTCAAAGCATTTTATATATATAGTAGTCATATTTCTCACCATGGAAAGTGGCAATTCCTGTCTGATAAATCATGAAAAGATTCTATTTAGGATGGGAATCTTTAGAGAATATTAAAACCATTTCAATAATGTCATATATCACACATACGTTTCCTCAGAATGTATCTACATAATGTGAAGATAACATAATACAAGTGCAAGGTCTATGATACACCTCAAACACATGAAAATTTAAGAATTTAAATATCCAGTGGCCAACTACATTTATTTATAATACATTTAATAACGAAGAAAAATAAGCCAAAAAAGGAACAAAGAATAAAGAGGTAAGAGGTGCTGTCATCTCTACTTTAGTGGCTCCTCTGCCTTCTTCCTGCCCCTCACCCAAAGCAACATGGATCATCTCCTTCTCTCTGCTGTCCGAACCCTTCATATACATTTCTATTACAGCACCGGTACGGTGTTAGTTATAGGTTCACCCTGATTTTCTGTAGTGTGAACTCTAAAAGACCAGGAACAGTGTCTCTTCACATTTTTATTTCTAGTGCGAAGCACAGTGCTGAGTACATAATAAATACTCTACTACACATCTGTCAATTTGCACTGAAGTTAAAAATTTTCTTAAAATTACATTTATGCTGTGACTATCAGAAGTCATTAACAAAAGTAAGCACCGAAAACTGCTGAGAGTTTAAATTTTAAACCTCCAGTACCGACACTAAATAAGCACAAATATTTTGCCTTTTGGATATTTAACTTAAGGTGACTACCATGTTATTATATTTCAACTGTTTTTTTTTTTTAATATTAGTTTTGGAAACAAAAAGAACAGCCAGGGAGATGAAGTAAACCCATATCACTAAGAGATATGGGTTTGATCCTTTCGATTGCTCTCAAAACTGTGAATCTAAGAAAAATCCTGCATCTTCTCAAAGTTATGAATTTGACTTTAAGCCTTCTGTCATAGAAACTAGCTTCAACTATAACTCTTTACCACATTTGCCAAAAAAAATAAAAAGTGAATTATATCTGATTGTTTAAAAAAATACACTGCATACAATAAGCACTTTCACTCTCTATAATTAAGGACTTGTGTGTTCATCAGTTTTGAGGAGAACTCCTGGGTGACTTAAAGAAACTCCCTTCACTTTTATCCTCTGATTTTCTGACCTGTATATCAAACATAAAAATGTAAATTAGAAAGATATGTTATGTTGGAAGATTTGTTTGGAAAGCTTTCAGAGTGAAAAGTTCTCCATTACTCTGCACACATACTATCAAAAGTAAGAGAAATGCACCATGTAGATCAGACTACACTGAAAACACTGGGACCACCTAGGGAGCGAAAAATGACAAACACTTCCTATGGGGGATTAAAGCATAAAGGGACAAGAAAACCCATGTTAGGTGAAGAGCCACTAAGAGAATTAGAAATGCTCACTCTAGAAACAAGACAATCCCGAGGCTGGAGTGAATGATAACCAACTTCAAATATTTAAAGGATTATTTCAAGGAAGAGGAATTATGCCTGCTCTGCGTGATTCCTAAGTGTTTTGACACACCAAAACATATATGATTGGGAGATGCAAATAAGTTAATTTCTATGAGGAAAAACTTGGTAAGAAATAATCAAAAGTAGAATGGACATCCTTAAGAGGTAGTAAATTCCCAGTGAGCAGAACTAACCAGATACTTCAGGACATTGTAGAAGGGATTATGCAACCATCAAAAGAAAACTCTGTGCTCCCTGACAAACCTGCCAATCCTTTATGCATGCACGCAATGAACAAGCACTTACTGAGGGCCCACTACATGCCAGGAACTGCTCTAAGGACTGGAGACACAGACAAAAATGAGAAGCAGAATCCTTCCTGTACAAAGGCACTCATGTACAGAGAAGAGAAGTGCACCAATAAAAATACACCAGAATGGGGCCAGCTTGGTGGCGTAGTAGTTAAAGTTCAGTGCACTTTGCTTCAGTGCCCCGGGTTCACGGGTTCAGATGCCTACACCACTCATCAAGCCATGCTGTGGAGGTGACCCACATACAAATAGAGGAAGATGGGCACAGATGTTAGCTCAGGGACAATCTTCCTCAAGCAAAAAAGAGGCAAATTGGCAACAGGTGTTAGCTCAGGCCCAAATCTTCCTTACCAAAAAAAGATAAAATAACAGAATCACATTGGAGAAGACTAGTTTTAAATATATAAGACATCCTAATACAAACACTGAACAGGTAAAAAATATGGGCCTAAAGCTCAGGTAAGAGGATAGGCCTAAACATGCTTCGAAAATGTTCTCTTCAGCATCTCTCAGTGGACACATTTTACTATACAGCTTACGAATAAAGCACAAGTGAAACCCCAATATCACTTTTTAATAAACACTGTATTCCTATACATAATCATCTTGTCTGCTATTTTGTAGATATATATAATATTTATATCAATCTTATTTTATAGTCACCTAACTAACCATCCACCAAGAAAAAAGTAACTTCCTAATCTGCTTACTAACATTTGAAAAAATGTAGTTCATAATTAAGCCAAATTTCTGAAGTGTTGCAATTCATCTAAGTTCAAATTGTATGAGAGCTGCTTATTCAAACTATGTAATCTGGACCAACCTTCACACTGAGGACAGCTGAAAATGCTGGGCAAAATATGAAAAATGTGTGACTGAAGACACTTAAGAGTTAACAAAAAACTGAAAAATTATGTGTCCAGGATTTGAGGGAAAAAAGTATCATGACAACGAGCCTATGAAGACAAAAATAGCATCTGGGACTGCTTTTTTTCCTAGGAGTCTTGCAATTCAGCAGAGGATGCCTGAAAGGCCAAGTGTGCTTCTCACAGCAACCAGGGTCTTGGGAGACAGAAACTGGAGTCCAAGGCATACATAGTAGTGGGGGAGGAAGGAAAGGGAAAGGGGGATTCCCTGATAAGCCAATCAGTATAAGGTTGAACCCCAAAAGGCTAGCCAGGGAGCCTAAGAGTCAGTGTAAACCAGAGGGGAGAGGCCCTCAAAGTACTGCAGCCACCACAAATTTGACTCACCCGTGCAACTAAACTGAGACGACCCTGGATTGCTGATGCCTCCAGCTACTCGACAGAAGTACTGCAGCCCATCTCAACTTGTACCAACCCATCAATTAAACTGAGACGACCCTGGATTGCTGATGCCTCCAGCTACATGGCAGAAGCTAACAGAAATCCTCACTGGAGGAAGATCTCAAGTTATTACTACTAATAATTCTGTTAATAAAATGTCCATCACATTACAAAAATAAATAACTACCACAAGAGGAAAGGAAAAACAGCAACAAAAACCAACAGAAACAACAGGCAACAGAAACAGAACCAACAAGGCTGCAGTATTGGAACAATCAGAAACAGACTTTAAAATAACACTTTGAAAGATGGGGATTGGTAAGCTTTATGTGAACAGGGCCAGAGGGTAGTTTAGGTTTTATAAGCCATAAGGTCTCTGTCACAACTACTCAACTCTAGATATAGAGTTCTACATCTAGAAAAAAAATCATTCAAAGTGAAGGTGAAAAAAATAAAGAAAACTTTATCAGATGAACAAAACATGAGATAACTCATTAACAGCAGACATATACTAATCAAAATACCAAAGGGTATTTTTCATGAAGAAGAACTTCTATTACAAATAGCTCAGAGATATAGAAGGAATAAAAAAATAAATAGGTGTATAAAATTAAATGAATATTACCTGTATAAAACAATAGTCCTCACTAAATCTCCAAGACAGAATGGAGGGGGGAGAGATATTGAATCCAGGTACCTGAGGGTTACTGTAAATATTCAATAAGACCTTTTGACCTTGTTCCCAACATAGACATAGATGAAAAGAATCTTGTCAATTTGCTGTTTTGTTTAACCTGGGGAGTGATTCAAGGGTCACGAAGAGAAAGAGAAGATTTATGAGCTTGTTTCCTAGAAGAAGGAAAATGCCCTCAAGGAAGTTATGATCACCAGATAACCAGGCCCTGGCTGCTGTCAATGCCCAGAGGTCAGACTGCCCAAGAGCTTATAGGGAGGGAAAGAAACATGGATTACCCCTTTGTTGCTCTGAATCTCCTACTGCCAAGCCATTTGGTTCTATAAAACCCCCTGCTTTCTTCTCTTGTTAAGGCAGATTTGAGCAAACTCATGCTCCCACCTTCTTGTTTTGGCCAATTCGAATAAACCTTTCTCCATCTCCAAGAACTGATGTCTCAGTGTTTGGCTTACTGTGCATTGGGGCACAAACTGGAGATTAAGAGGTTCAGCATCAATGTCACAGGGGAAGAGGACTTGCAGCCTGGCTCAGTCTCCACTCACCCAAACTCTGTGAGAGGAGCTGTTCAGTCCATTTAGCTGAACTTTGGAAAAATGTAGGACAGGAAGTCAGTTTCTTAGACAAAGTAATGCCCTTTCAGATTATGCCACAAGCCCTTATGAGTGTCCTTGGCTGGAAAAACATCTTAGACAAAATAGTGACTCATTCTTTTAAATAATGCTGTATCATCTATAGACTTGATGGCAAAGAGAACAATATTATATGGGAAAACACAGGCTTTGAAAACTGTAAGTTGAAAAGTGATTCAGAAATGGTGGATCTTGAATGTGAAGAAGTTTCAGAAATTTATTTTACTTATATGTTTTATTTTCATATATGAAGAACAGTAATATCTTTTATAAACTAAGTTATGTCTAAAAGAATTTCTCAATACATATAAAATTAAAATTCTGATATGAAAATAAAAACAAGATTTAAAATTTTTAAATGTCTATAGATTTGAAACTTCTAAAGAATTAAAATGCTTGACAACAACGAATGGTTTAGTCATTGAAAAAGAAACAAATGGGATTAAAGTGTTCAAGTTCCTTGCATTGTCTAGAAAAAGGATAAAAGTACCACTTAATATTAAACTTTCATTAAGTCAAGGATGCATATTGTAATTACTCAAGTAATCATTAGAACAAAAGTGAAAAGGGTGTAACTTCAAAGCTAATTGGGGTAGGGACTAAAATAACAGGAAAAACTGTCCAAAAAAGGGCAGGAAAGTAAAAAACAAAGAACAGAGACTAGAGAAGACAAACAGAAAGCTTTCTCTCTCTTTTTTATTTGTACTTTTAACACTCTGCCTTACATTTATTTTGTTTGTCCCTATTTCCCATATTAGACATATATCTCTGAGTTCTTCCCAATGTCTGGAACATAGAAAAAAATACATTCATTCACTAAAACACAGTAAGTAAATGCCCACCATGTGGGACGGTAATGCTATACAAAACTATATATAGTTCCTGCTCAAAAGGAACTTACAGTCAAGTGGGAGGGAACTGACAATAAAGAAGGAAATAAATACACAAAGTACTTCTAGGTAAGTGATAATATGAAGAAAATGAAGAGCGTGACTGAGAAGTAGGTGGGCAAGAGAAGGCACTGAACCCACATCCCAATGTCAGCAAAGAACCAACCATGAGAAGATCTGAGCAAAGAGCAGTGGAGGCAGAGAAAACAAGTGCAAAGACAACCCCCACCCCTCAGGCAGAAACAGGCTTGGCAAGCTCAAGGCCAACGTGGGTAGTGAGTAGTTACTGAAGAGGACAGTGGTGGGAAGTTGGAGAAAAGTTCAGGGAAGCAAATAAAGGGCTCTTTTTGGAGCATATTAAGTTTGAGATGCCTTGAGAATACCCAAGTGAACATCTCAAATAAGCAATAAGGTGCACAAGTCCAGTGCTCAAGGAAAAAAATCAGGGCTAGAGATAAAAATCTGTTGATTAGGCACAGAAATGGTTTTTAAAGCCATAATACTAAAGGACGTCACTGAAACAGAAAGTATGGATCAGAGGCTGGCAAACTGCAACACTGAGGCCAAAGCTAGCCTGCCCCTTATTTTTGAAATAAAGTTTTACAGGACACTGCCACACTCATTCATTTAAACATTGCCTGTGGCTGCTTTTGCACTACAATGCTGAGTGGGTATGATAGAGATCATGTGGCCTACAAAGCCCAAAACATCTACTATTTGGTCCTTTATGGAAAAAGTTTACTGATCCCTGGTAGAGACAGACCAGGGGTTAGATCCCAGAGCCAAGCACCGGGGCAGTCCAACATTTACAAGCCAGGCAGAGGTGAGGAGCAATTAGAGGGTATGTAAGAAGGAATAGAAAGTGAGATGATAAGCAAAACAAAAAAAAAATACCAGGAGACTATGGTGTCAGAGAAACCAAGAAAAAAGTATTTTAAGGACAAAGTGGACAACTGTATTGAATACTGACCACTGAATTTAGCAGCACAGTGATAACTGGTAATACACTCAGAATAGTTTCAGGTAACAGTGAGCTGGCAAACCAGCTCCCAGGGGAAGGGAGAAGGTTAACTTGATTGTTAATCTTTGCCAATTTCCATGCCACAAACACTCCCAACTTCAAGCTACCAAGAGTGTAACAACTAACTCACGAAATTCCTGAATATCTAACATCCGGTTCTCCCTAGCCCACTGTAAACTAGTCTGATCCAGCTCCAACACACTGGATACAGGGGAGTGGTGAGCAGAGGACCTAGACAAGGATATAAATCGAGAAGTGTTGAGAGTGTGAAGACAGGATCCAGAGAAGGGTTAAAAACAAAAGTCTGAGGGGCCAGCCCAGTGGCGTAGCGGTTTAGTTCACGCTTGGCAGTCCGGGGTTCACGGGTTCGGATCCCGGGCGCTTGCCGACGCACTGCTTGTCAGCCATGCTGTGGCGGCGTCCCATATAAAGCAGAGGAAGATGGGCACGGATGTTAGCCCAGGGCCAGTCTTCCTCAGCAAAAAGAGGAGGATTGGCAACGGATGTTAGCTCAGGGCTGGTCTTCCTCACAAAAAAAAAAAAAACCAGAAGTCTGAGACTCCCCAGAAGTACAAAAGTTAGCTGAATCTTCATACAAGTGAAGCAAAGCACCAAAACTTGAAATAATATTAGAATACATCATATTTGGTTCTTCATTAAATCCATGTGTTACAGAGATTTTAGCTTCTATGAGGATTGCTTACACCTTCAAAATTATAGGTACATATTTTCTAGAATACATTAATAGCTTCCTTAAATGGTAGGTCAGAGGGCATTGAGGATATATGTAAATATTTGGAACCACGTGCTCTAACAATTTACCTATATATGCTATTATAAAACATTAAGTAAATAACGATGAATCATGGATACAAAGGTGAAAATAAAATGCAAGAATATTTAAATTACAATGAAACGGGTCTTTTTTAATCCTCAAGATTTTTATACTAAAGCAAACCTTTTAACAAATACCTACTAATTTTCTATGGTCTCAAGGAAATGCAGGGGTAATCTAAATATGAACAACTTACTGCCTGTGGTAGGCAGTATAATGGGCCCCCAAAGATGTCCAGGGCCTAATCCCCATAACCTGTCAACATTTACCTCACAGGGCAAAGGGATTTTGCAGATGCGATTAAACTAAGGATCTTGCCATGGCCGTGGGTATCCAAACGGGCACAATGACATCACAAGAGTCCCTATGACTGAAACAGGAGGAAAGGAGGATCAGAGTCAGAGAGGTTTGAAGATGCTGCTCTGCTGGTTTTGAAAATGGAGGAGGGGTCTCCAGCCAAGGAATGTAAGCAGCCTCTACAGGCAGGAAAAGGCAGGGGCTAGATGACCCGCAGAGCTCTACAAGGAACCCACTCCATCAGCACCTTCATCGCACCCCAGTGAAACTCATTTTGGAATTCTGACCTCCAGAACTCTAAGAGAATAAATTTCCATTGTTTAAAGCCACCAAATTTGCGGTAGTTTGTTTCAGCAGCAATAAGAAATTCATCCACCGCCCCTGTGCTATCCTCTCACAAAACCAATAAAGGACAGAGCCTTCATTCACTGCCAACAACTCCACTCAGGGAGCACCTAAGACAACTTAAAAGACAGCACCCATCCATATACCAGCACCTCCCAATAAATATTAACTTCACCCTTTCTTTTCGTCTACTTATATTCTTCCAGTGCAGACAGAACAGCCAAAAAACCTTACTAACACAAATTAGTAAAGAAGGCAAGAAAACATAATCATCTGCTATTCCTCTCCTAAAAATGTAACTGAATCAAGAAAATAACGGGAATCAAGCATGACTTAAGAGTCCGCATACTTTCATTTTCTTTTCCAGGTAATTATAGGCTCATTTCAAAAGATCAAACATACTTTTTTAAAAAACTTCTATTTCCAGGGATTTTTTTCTTCTTTAAGAAACAACTATTCAGCATCATTCACAATATCCAAAAGGAGGAAGAAATCCAAGTGTCCAGAGATAGGTAAGTGGATAAACAAAATATGGTATATCCATACAATGGAATATTGTTCTGCCACTAAAAAGAAAGAAATTCTAACACATGCTATAACATAAACAAGCTCTGAGGACACTATGTTAAATTAAATAAACCAGTCACAAAAGGAGAAATACTGTATGATTCAACTTATATGAGGTACTTAGAGTAAAAATCAAAGACAGAAAGTGGAATAGTGGTTGTCAGGGGCTAGGGGAAGGCAACGAGGAGTTAGTGTTCACTGGGTATGAAGATTCAGTTTTGTGATATGAAAAGGAGTTCTGGAGATGGATGGTGGTGATGGTTGCACAACAGTTTGAATGTATGTAATGCCAGTGAACTGTACACTTAAAAATGGTTAAGATGGTAAATTTTATGTTACATGTATTTTACCACAACTAAAAATTTTAAAAAAGAAACTGCCATTTACACTGCAGTTCAGAGAAGCTTAAAAGTAATCACTGCATGCGCTGATATTATTTATGTGCCAAGCACGATGCTAAACACTTGGCACAGTTTCTGACTCCATCCTCACCACGTCCCTCTGAAGGAAGTACTGTTATCAACCACATGGTACAGATGCAGAAACCGAGACTTAGAATGGGTTAGGTAACATGCACGCGATCCTATCGCTAGTAACTACCAGTCACTACCGAGCCAAGCAGTAAAACCCAAAACACTGTTTTTTGTTTCATAACACTTTATTTCCTTGCCCTAACTCAAAGCAAAATCATAACAAGACTCAGTATATTTTGACATAGTTTTCTCTTTCTTAGAAGTCTAAAAAATCTATTTAGAAAATGAATGTATTTGCTGAACTCTTAAAAGCCATGAATTTTTGTTATTTTCAAGCTGCTGCTTATTCAGATCCTATCATCCATACAGACTTACCATCCCAAGCCTGTCCCAAGAGTGTCTGAGATAGGATTTGAACTAGGGTCTTTCAGACACTGTATTAGTCAGAGTCCTCCAGAGAAACAGAACCAATAGGATATATACAGATATATATATAAGAAGGCATTCATTACAGGAATTGGCTCACTTGCTTATGAAGGTGAAGAAGTCCCACCATCTGCTGTCTGGAAGCTGGAGAACCAGAAAAGCCAGTGGTATAATTTAGTCCAAGTCCGAAGGCCTGAGAACAAGCAGCTCCAATGTCCAAGGGCAGGAAAAAATGGACATCCCAGCTCAACAAGAGAGAGTGAATTTGCCCTTCCTTGTCTTTTTGTTCTATTTGGGCCCTCCACAGATTGGATGACACCCACCCACACTGGGCAGAGCAGATCTCTTTACTTAATCTACTGAATCAAATGCTAATCTCTCCCAGAGACACCCTTACAGACAGACTCAGAAATGTTTTACCAGCTATCTGTGCATCCCGTAGGCCAGTCAAGATGACATAAAATTATAGCCATCACAGATACCAAATTTTGTGCTCTTAATCATTATATTACATTGAACCACATAATTTCTTCCACTAAATTTTTAGAAAATAATCTGGTGATTTTTTTAATTAATTAAACAAATTTTTAAATATAAGTTCAACAGTAGCAGGATCTTACCTGGAGGTTTCAAAAACACAGAATCTTAGAATCTTAGCATTGGGAAAAATCTTAGCAATCATCCAGTCCAACTGCTAGGAATCCCCTCAAAAATATTTCCAATGCCTGGCATGGTGGTTGGACTCTTTGCTGACATGATCATCTCTATTACACTTGGTTAATATCACTGTAGTCTGGGGAATAGAGACCTTGGGCCAAACCTACAGAGAACACTCTTTATAGAACAGGGTTTTCTCAGAGAAGGCTGAGGAAAAGGACATGGAATCTATGGGCCTCCTAAATAAAATGACCTTAAAACCCTACTTCTGCACCTCAGAACTGTAAGATAAGAATGCAGATTTATACAATCTTTTTTAAATTTTTATTATTTTTGTAACATTTTATTCCTTTTTCCCCCTTAAGAAGTGTTTTGAAAATTGTACTCTATCCAGGCTAACCCGAGAGGATAAAGAACAGAGGTGGGATTCGTCCAGGTCTAAGTCAGCATATCAAAGAGATGAGCACACTCCATAGGCCAGGCGTACAAGCTGCACACATAGCTAGAGGAGCTTGAGATCCAGCAAAACCAGGTAAACCGAGGCACCTATTCGTCCATTCCTTCATTCAATAACTAATCTTGAGTACTTAGTAAGTGCCAGGCATACAATGAAACAGTGACCAAAACAAAAATATGGTCTCTTAGACTGGATTCCCCCAAAAGTAGAGCCTGAGAAAAAGGTTTATGTGCAAATAGTTTCATTGGGAAGAAGGAATGAAGTGAAAGAGGGAGAGCCCTCCTAGCACAGCTGGGTGCTCGCCTCACAGCACCATCTGAGAAAGCAAAGACAGGAGGGAGAAGAAAGCAGGTTGGGGACAGGTAGGTGTCCTTCTCAATCCGGTCCTGTCCCTGGATGCTCAGGGATGTCCCCACAGGGCACCAAGGCCTAGGTCTGCAGTGAGGCTTTGTCCATTTGCACCTGCACGAAGCTGACCACAGCCTATGAGATGCTGGTTGCCATGGCAGCAGCTCGAGGAGGATGTGAGGCTGGAGGACATGAGGAAGTGCACCAGAGGATTGTGAAAGGTGACATCTGCCTTCCTGGGGCGTAGAGGCCAGTGAGAACTGAAGGTAAGGATATCACACCTGAATCCACAGTACAGGAGATAGGAGAAGAGAACAAATGAACAGTGAGTATCTGGCTCCTTCTTACAAGAGCACTTCCAACTGCTGAAAGGGCTTCCAATGTAGCAGTGTAGAACACATGCTACTGAAACACCCAAGGAGAAGAAGGACGGGCAGTGGAACTAAGCACACTAGAATGTAACCTGCCTACGAGCAGAGATTTCTTTTAAATGACATATCACAAGCAACAGAACAACATTTAGAACTAAAATGAATGAATAAATGATACGTGTTAAACTAACACAGGTCCATCTATGTTCTATGAAATGGGAAATTTTTCAGGGATCTGATTCTTCAGCAAAGTCCTGAAGAAGATACCATCTATAGGTTGAAATAGAAAAGGCAACTTCATGCATGGGGAAATCAACATGAAAAAAGCATTAAGAAAGGCTATGATCCAGCGTCTAGAGATCACATTTCCTATTTCTAATGCATTCCGCCCAGGTATTCTAAATCCACAATAAATACTCTGGTTTCTCTTCAGATCATATAAATCTTTCGCCTTTTACTAAATCTACAATAAGCGCTAGGTACTTAAAATGTGCTAAATAAATATCAATTGATTAAAAACTAGGAGGTCACATTTGGGGGCAGTGAGAAGAACTGACTAAAGCAGAAGAGCCATTTCGGGAATTTGGAATGAGGAATACGGACGCATAAACCAACTCCAAGCACTGGGTGTATGCACACAAACTTCAAAGGCTGTTGAGATGTAACTCTGATTAACATCACAACCCATTAAGTAAAAACTCCTAGAAGATGAAAATTATTCCTTTCATAGTACTGACGAAGCAGTGAGCTCCAAAAAATAGGAACAAACAAGATGACTACCAGGAAGAAAGTGAGCATTCTGATAGGCCCATGCTTCAGTGCATTCCTCAAAGTTAAGTAAATAAAATGGTGAAAATAGTACATTCTATGTGAAAACAATCTTTCTTTCACAATTTAAAGCACTTAAAACATGCTTTGATTCTCAATAACAAAGTAACTGCCTAAAATTAAAAACAGCACCTCTAGATGTATGTATACCATAACAGTCTCCCAGGATGCTGCATAATACTCAATCATGTTCAACTACAGACAAGCCTTACTCCCGTTGTACCTAACCTATTACCACAGAACAGAAAAGGATTCTCCTTATCAACAAAATCTGAGATAGGGATACGGATGAGCTTTACAATCAGAGAGCTGACTCCTGGCTCCAACCATGTACTAACACACTTGATAAAGCCACTTAACCTAAGTTTCAGTTTCCATTTTTCTAATCTAGAGAAAATAATGCCAACTACCTTATGTAATAGTTGTAAGGATTAAGTGCAATTACACATGTGAAAGATGAGTACACTATAGGACATCAGAAATGTTCAATAAAAGTAATGGCTGTTGTTATTATTGCTATTGTAAGTTATCTATCATTAAAAGCACTGTACCTGGAACTTAGTTGACTGCCTATGATTTTCACTTAATCATTAAAGCTGAATGTACTATAGAATACTGGAGGGACAACGAAGAGTGGCAGAATATTTTAGACTTGATGGAATACACAAAAGAAAGGCACTTCAGTAAAGCACCAACATGGTAAACGCACCAGTTTAAGTAACCACCACCGACAGTACGCAAGCTGGACCACAGGCAACAGGAAGAAACAGAGATCACAGGCAAAGGCCACAGTGCAGACACATGAGCAAGAGATGGGATGTGGGAGAGGTGGACTCAGGCAGAGGAAGAGAAGTGGTGCGAGGATGAGTCCCTGAAGCATCCTCAGAAACAGTCAAATGACCAGGTGCAACCGATAAGGAAGACAAAGTTGGGGAAGATGCCAAGTTGTCCAACCTACATGCCTGAGCCACAGTCGCCTCAATAAGAGAAATGGGAATGCTGGAATGAGACACAGGCTAGGAGAGCAATGACCTCAGCTGACTCTGAGGTGGAAATGGATAATTCCCACAGGAATATCCTGTGACTGAAAATAGGGAACTATACACAGCTCAGTAAGAAGTGGGGAAGTAGGGTTGCAATAAAAGATTCAGATCTTGTTCTCAGATTGACAATATTTAATTCATATTGATACCCAACCTGCAGAACACACATATCCTACACGAGAGTAAAAGTCTGTGCATACTTGAGACATCACACTCGGACTGCTGACCTACGAACTGGATGTGGTTTTAAGCTGCTAAATTTGTGGTAATTCGTTATGTAGCAATAGATAACTAATTAAAACAGCAGCCAAATTATCAATCAACTATAAGGGTAAAAGAAATGCATTTCCAGACACACTGGGTCTCAAGACACTTACTTCCCCTGAAAGAATCTACTGAAAAATGCGTGACATCAAAAGGAGATAAACCAAGAAACAAAACAAAAAACATGGGTGTTAACTAAACTGATTGCGGCAATCATTTCACTCTCTCTATATATATATCCAATCATTATGTTGTACACCTTAAACTAATACAATGTTATATGTCCACTGTATCTCAATATAACTGAAAGAAAAAAAGTATGGGGTGCAGGAGACAGCCAGGATGAGAGCTATGCTTCAGACTGAGAAGGCAGCTTGTCCAGATGGAAGCAGTATGAGGCAGTAAGAAAGAGGCAGGTAAAGGCTTCTTGCCATCAAAAGTCCCCTATCAGTCTATCTTCCTTCTTAAAGGAGGGCAGAATGCCAGGGGTACTGGGCCCAGACTCTAACCTTGCCTGACTTGTCTAGACTATGTGTCCTTTCTTCCCCTCTAGCGCCTACTGCCTGAAGAAGCTGAAGACATTCATTTTGCCCACAGAAATGCTCCACCTTGACCTCCTCTACAGCCGAAATGAGCAAATGTTGAGTCTGGAAACAGAAAACATGGAGCAGCCACTCCCTCCAGCCACATTGCCACTGGACATCCAACACAGCAGTCTGGCCCGATGCTCCCCTGAAAGTGGACTCCACGTCATGCCACCTAACTCAAGGCCATGCCCAGTAACCAGTCTGATGGCTTGTCCTCAGGGAGGCGGAAGCTCAGTAATGACCCGAGATGCTGTTCCACTTGTCCTCTCCTAGGAGTTGTCATATATAGTGGTAATACTGCTTTCCTTACACATTTAGGTTTGCGTTTGCTACTCAGATTTTCAAAACTAACTAAATAAACAAGTAACATATTTTAGGAATATATACCTAGAAGGTTAAACTATAAAGAACACCAAGTTGGTAACTAGCAAATATTTAAATCACAAGAGTAGTTACCAGTGAGGGGAGAAGGGAGATGTGTCTGGGAGGGAGCTCCAGGGGCTTCCAAGGAACTGAACATTCTACTTCTTAAACTGAGTGGTGGATATACAGGTGTCATTTTATCTTAATTATTCTCTAAGAGTACATACTATATGTTATTTGTGCAGATATTATATACACATATCACAATAAAAATTTTAAATGAATATTACATGAACAGAATGGCAGTGACTGTAAGTTCCTTCCCAATATTGGATCTCCCCTCCTTTCTAGAAACTAAAACATGGGTAACGTGACCAGCCAAAACACTACATTTCTCATCATCACTTCAATCTGAACTAAGCTCTGGTCAATGAACTGTAACTCAAAGTACTGCAAGGAACTTTCAGATAGGCTCTTTTAAAGGAGGAGGGTGACCTCTCCTCTGACAACTCACCATGCCCTCAGCCTAGGACAGATACAATGGCTGGCACACCAACAGCTGTCTTGGACCATCAGGTGACCTGGAAGGTGAAGACCCTGCTCTGAGGACACTGGGACAGAAAGATAGATGCCTAGATCTCTAATAACATCAAGAAGCAGACCAGCTCTGGACTAACTCTAAACTTCTTTTATTTGAGCTAGAAATAAACCTGTATCATATTAAAGCCAGTATAAGTTAATATTTCTGCTCTGTATAGCCAAACTTATCCTAACACAGTAAAAAACTAGAAATGAAATGTGCAGAAAAAAACCAATTTGCTGTTTACTCTTTGCTCGGCAAAGTGCTAGATAAATCATATATATTGTATCATTTATTCCTTGCAACTACCTCCATTTTACAGAAGAGAAAACTGATGTTAAACCTGGTGAAATAAAGTGACTAGGGTCATGTAATTAGAACTGGCAGAATCTGGATTCACACCTAGGTTCACTGAACCCAGGTCTCCTGATCCTTCCATCTTACCACTATCTTACCTACTCCTATTATCTTGCGCTGAGCAGCAACACACATACATGCTGTGAAAAAAACTAATATACTATAACTCTATGCCTGGGAACACACACTCTCTTACCTATAGGAGAAGACGATAAACTCTAAAATAATAATAAAACAAAGGGCTAGAGGAGCAGCAGAGGGAAAGAAAAAAATGGCATTCACCAACACCAGCCCTTTTTAAAGCTATTTTCTCAATCTATTAACTCTTGTTTTTTTGAAAAATCAGTTATTAGATACAAAGACTCATTTTTTAAGGGATTAAAATACTACATATGTGTAGGGGCCAGCCCAGTGGCACAGTAGTTAAGTTCGTGCGCTCCGATTCAGCGGCCCAGGGTTCACAGGTTCGGATCCCGGGCGCGGACCAATGCACCGCTTGTCGAGCCATGCTGTGGCAGTGTCCCATATAAGATAGAGGAAGATGGGCACGGATGTTAACCCAGGGTCAATCTTCCTCAGCAAAAAAGAGAAGGATTGGCAACAGATGTCAGCTCAGGGCTAATCTTCCTCACAAAAAAAATAAAAATAAAAAATACTACATACGTGCAATGGTTTGGGCATGTGAAAATGTCTTCTTTTCAGAGACTGTAGTGATAATTGATAACTGTTGTTTGTTAAATGATATTCACTGGACAAATGTAGTTTGTAACCTGACACAGGTCCCAAAATATGTCTTCTGACATATTACTTGTCTGTGTGATTCCAAAGTCTCTGAACAGCTGGACCAGGCCAATTTGTCTTTATGTACTTTGCATTAACAGATTATAATCCAGCCTCTGCGCAAACGTTTCCAGTTAGTGATCCTTTGTGGCATAATGTCCTTCTTGTTAGAAAGTTCCTGTTGTGTTGAACTGACATCTGTGTCTAACTTCTAGTTTCTGCCACAGTTGAGTGGGGACCTTCTTCTTGGTTATGATGACCTTTAAAGACTCAAAGAAGCAATTACGACGGCCGCTTCCTCTCTGCCTAACCCTCTAATTCTCCTCTAGGATCCTGCAACTGATCGCGTGAAGTGAGACCTCGCCACATTCTGTCCCGCTTCTTGGTATGGTCTCCAGTTATCCAGAGTTCTTATGATGTTCTAAGAATTGGCTGACTTATTTTAGGTATTATTTGAACAAGGCAAAATGCAGCAGATCTTTAAATTTCTGAAATATTATCCTAAATGCTCAGTTTGTTATCAGCTAAATCTCCCAGTCCACCATTACATAATGTGCTGTGTCAAGCCAGACTCTTACATAGTTAATTTTTTCAATTTAAATGTAGGACTTTACATTTAATCTTTCCTTAGTTTTAGCCCCCCGATCTTTTTTTAAATGATTTTAAATCATGATAATCATCTACTCTTTGACCAGGTTTCTGTCATCAAAAAGTTTGGTAAGGTTTTATGTCTTTATTTCAGATGTTGATAAAACTTCTACTAAAAAAGGAACCACTAATTTAGGTAACTTCCAAGGCATAAGTATTATTTGGTTTTAGATGTGATAAATATAAATAAAAGCTACTTAGTGACAAGTACCTAAAATGTAACTTTCTAAGTACAATGCCTCTACGACATGAAGAACCCCCTTCACTGTAAGATATATAAAACTGGATTGTTTTTTAGACATTAAAATAGATGCTTTCATGGGCACAAGTGATACCAAAAAATGCTCTCCCCAAATGCATGTTTCCATCTATGCATCTCACTACCTGTATAAGCAGAGCTTCCATCTGCCTTCCACAAACAATCCAAGAATGTAGATGTTACAGAAATACAGTTGCAATTCACCTGGCAGCTTGATGCCGCGTACTGGCACATGACAACACATTGATTTTACTTCTACCTCCATGCAGACATCTACGTAAAGAAATCCATTAGGCAGACAGTTCTCATCTCTGTTGACTGACAGAGTGACGATTGAATACTTTTCACCTTCCAAAGTGACTGACAGTTAGACACTTAAACAAGCCTTCAAGTTGCAATAATAGTATGAAACACTTTCAATTATCTGAATCAAACAAATCCATGATCCTACTGGTTGAATGCATTTTTCTGTCTGCTGCTATGCCTGGCTTGGTTTACACTATTATTTGGATAATTTTGTGCCTATTGCAAGAATGGTTTTCTCAAAGAGTAAACTCGTTTTATAAGTGATGATTTATTTTTAAAATGTTAGAGGGTTCTATAAACATTTAAAACATGGGTAAATATACAGCCTAACTAAAACCTTATTTCTTATTTCTCCTTATGCTTATGAACTTTTCCAAACCTAATGCTGTAATGTAAGCATTTTATGTAGTAGTCAGCTCGTGCACTATAATGTCCATTATTACGTGAAGATTCCATGAATATAAGTGGTACTATAACGATAACAGACTGATTAAAATGCAGAAATCACTTATGATATTTAGTCTACTTATTTTACATTTCTAGTCTTATGAATCTCATCACTCCTCTAGAAAGCCAGGGTAAAATTTAACAGGTTAAAGCCCTTTCTTGGTTACAAACTAATATGCATATTCATTAACAAAAAAATCATATGTGAGAAGTATGAAACATATAGAAAAGGTCCTACAAAAATCAGTGAATGAATAGGGACCAAAGAACAATGACTGTACCTCACAAAACTGCAAAGAGTGAAGGGTATAATGCTTTGCTGTACCCCAGGTGATCACACTGAAAACCAAACTCATCCTTATGATTTAAACACAGACACTGCACACAGGCACGTGCATCAGATCAGAGTGACTCTAACGTACTGTAACTGTGCTGGCAGAAACAAAAGAGAGCAGAACTACTTCATAAAAATATGATCATTAACACGAGGGTTGGTCTTTTAAATTAAATAGCTATATCAAAAATGACTAAAGCATTTTCAGAGCCAATTGTAATGTGAGAAGTAAAAAAATCTAAAAATAAAAGGTCTTCACACATTTCCCCTAAATGTTTGCCTTAGTAACAACGCCATATAGTAACTTGGTAGCTTTGACTTTTTAGTAAACTTTATCCTTCTCTACAACAGTTTTTGTTTATTTCATTTGTAAATGGAGGCAAGTGACAAACTATAAAATAATCTCATCATTTCAAATGTATTCCAAATAAATTAAAAATAATTTATTTACTTCAAAATAAGCAACAATTGCTGCTTAGCCTAAAAATTGTGCTTTTGCAAAAAGCAGATAACCTGGGAATGTGGAAACACTTGGTCAGAATGTAAACAGATACAGTTAATGAATATAAGAATTATATTTCTCACTAAAATCACATTTGGCATTTCTTCTAAAATATGAAAGCAATGGCTTTTTCAAATGACTAGTTTGTGACCAAATATAAAAGAGAAATACGAAAAAAAAAATTTTATTATTAAGGGACTTGGTTGTTCTTCTTCAAGTCAGGTTACTAAGCTCACAGCCTTTTAGAAGTCAATACTATTTGAAGGTGCCAATACAGAATTTACTGTGTGCTCAACATAAAATGACTCTGTGCAAAGAGACCGGCTGTTGCAGGCTACACAGCAAATTGATTTTCTGAAAAGGAATGCTGCCTGTATTTAACCTCACAGTGTAACCCTGCTGTACTACATGGAAAGGGATCATGCATATTGATTTCTTTATTACAATTCTTCTTGTGATCAGTAAACATTCACAAAACACTCTATTCTCAAAGAAAATCGTTTAGTAAAAAATTCACTAACTAGACACTGGGTTTTCATGTGAATGCTATGCCATCTGCTTTTAACAGATAATAGCATGAGACAGTTTATTTTTTAACTTTCAGTTGCCTTTTTTCAGCCTCTTAAAATAATGTGCATTATTGGTAAATCTGCACAAGTTATCTGTTCCATCATTATATTAATTATGAGAAAATGAAGTTCTTTAAACAGGTTTATTATTTTAATACTTCAAATTAAAATAGGTGAAGAAAGATTCATTGCCCTTTCAACATAACTTCTTAAAATAATTTTTCCCAGTGTGTCTATAATCTCCTCTAATAACATTCGAGGAGCCATGGCTTGCTATTCCTAAAAGAACATATGGAAACTTATATGCTGTGTTGGTGTATATCCAGTGATGAACTTGAAACATAACAGTCATAGAACATGCATTTTATATTGCTTTCTTTGGAGACAATTAAACTTATAAGTCTGTTAATGTGTAGTTTCTGGAATCGATGTAAGCAATTAAAAAACTGCAACAGAAATGTTTTGTGAGGCATAATTACTATAAGGTCACTAGATATTATTTGGAGTCAGTTTAGTTTATCACATTACGACATGACAGGACGTGAGGCAAAAATTATAAATTCCTTCCCTAAATCTGTCCTTTTCTGATCTAGATGGATGAAGAATAATTAACTCTTAATTATTCAGATGACTTCAAGGCAGTTTTAGGATTCAGTAAAGATTGCAGTCATTTTAACCAAGGAAAGCAGTCTCCCATCATTTATCAAATCTTGCAACTTGACCAATGATGAATAAAAAAATCTATGTTTACCCACAGCCCTAACTGCTACCTTAGAGGTTGTTAAGCAACAAATTTCCTTTAAACTCCACCATATGCAAATCATCAGACAATTTGCATTTTAAAGTATTTAACTCTACATATTTATTGGATTTTGAGGCCATGCTGATCATTGATTTATGTGCTTCTGGCAATCATATTTCCATATTTGTATGATTTTGATGACAGTAATAATTCAAATATGCAGAAAGTTGTTCTTTGAACAATATCTTTAATTACGTCCTCAAAGCATCATTGTTTTGCCTGGTGTCCTGACAAAAAGGGTTTGAAATAAGAAACGGCATAATAATCCAAAATGCACAGAAATATATTTGTCATATTCTGTATGCTACCAAATGCACAGAAGTGACTTTTCACATTAACCAATCCTTAACCTTAAAAAGGCTACAAAGCCCAGCAAACTTGTACCTAAATACTTTTATTAATACTGACACACTTTCACGACAAATTCAATCACAGTTCATAACATTTCTGTTCAAAATGCAAAACCTGCCCCATTTACTTTGCCGCTAACTCAAAAAGTTTGGCTGCTGTGTTTTTTTATTGAAGTCATCACAAATTATGTGCTTTCTTATGAAAGCTATCAAGAAATATCATTAAAAGATTCACAGTGTTTTATCTATTTGTTTCTCAAATACAACCATCAACCACAGCTCCTGTAACCATTTTCAGGATAATTTTACCTTAATTTTTAAGATGATTTTACCATTCAATTATATAAACTTCTTATAATAAATATTCAGACATATACAAATATAGCCATAAATTTTAGCTAAGTAAAACTGATGTTAACAAGTCAATTTCAAAATTGAAAGACAAATATCTTTTTTCACAATTTTTTTCAATTTCATAAATAGATACATTTTTACATGTATTTATTCTGTAATAACTAACATCCTACATGGTGCTTAATCAACTCTGCACATATTAATAAGCATTTTCAATGAACAATGAAACGGGTTTATTTTATAAACACAAAAGAATTCTCAAGGATAAAATGAAAATCATTAAAATCCAATCTTTAAAAAAATAAAAATTTATGCATTATGAAATCAGAAATCAGGCCCAAAACATACCAGTATTAAATTCTTTAGCTATTTCAAAAATCTGTACTCTTTAAACACTCAGAGAATGCAAACTGGGGGAGAAAAATATTAACATGTGCTCAAATTTCCCCAATGGATATATAAAAAAAGATGTATGTATATTTTGTGTATATATATATATTTTTTAACTATGCAATTTAAAGCACGTATATACATAGTGTTTTAAATTCCTACTGAAATTTACATTAATAGTTATTCTTTATAGAAAGCTAAAATATTTATTTATGGATACTCAGGTCAAATTTAGTGACTATCATAGTTGAATAATGTCTACCTGTTTTTATGAGAACACTCCAAGCACATAATCATGTAACCTAAACCCAAGTCAGCCACCCCTAAATGAATTTTAATTAGGAAGACACAATTCAGGAATATTCACAATCTCAGAGCCATTCTAATTAAAACAAAAGTAGGTTGAAATAGCTTCTAAATAATTATACTATGGCTATTTTTACACCCATCATTTCTAATAATCATACCAGACATTTTATACATCAGTTTTCCTTTATATTATTTTAAACTCAATTCAATATTCATCTAGGTAGTAACACTTTTCTAAGAGTTCTTTACTCATTAAAACTGTAAAATCTTGTCATCCTCTAAGTATGTAAACAGCAGTTAGAAAAATACATGACATTTACTAAACTTTAGAAAAATAAAGACAAACTGCTATTTATATTGTAGTGATGCTCAACTATGCTGGGAGGTAAGGTTACAGAAATATTTTCAGTTCTACACACAGAGGAAGAGAAGGAAAGGAGAGGGAAGGGAAAGAGGAAGAAAGGAAGGGAGGTGGGGAGAAAGACCAGGCTAAGAGATGGGGAGGAAGGGGGAGGAGGGGGAGGAATTGTAGGGACACTCCTTGACTCCCCCTAGTGGTCACGCAAGAAACAGCACTGCGGACTCTCCCCAGCAGACAGTATTTACAGAGTAAGCGTGGCAGTTACTGCTGCAGTGGTGGATGAGAAGTGATTCAGACAATGCTGTGAACAGGAAGCCAAGAACCAAGTCTTCTGAAGGTGAACACAACACTAGAACCAGTCAGCTGTCTCTCAGCTATGCCTGTACATTTGAGCACAGACCACAGCACAGACCAATGGTGTCGGAGCGCCCATTCATTAATAGTGTATACAACATCACAGCTGCAGGAGACCACGGTTAAGTAACTAGGTTTATCACATCAAATCTCATGCTCACAGCAGTCTTCCTTTTCACTCTCTTTTTCTTGCCCACAATAGTGCAAGTGGACAAATACGAAATCACACAGAAAGATATCTGCATTACGCTATGAAGGTGTTTTTAAGCAACAAACATGAATCAGAAAAACCAGCAGTGAAAGAGTGAAATAAACTGGATTTTAAATCAATCCAATGCTCTTGTATGAATTACATATAGTATACAAAATTCTCTTTCTGTATAATCCTTTTTACATAATTATACAAAAAAAGATATATTTCAAGAGATTACTCTCAATTTCACAGGCTGGAACTAGATCAAGAGAAATCTGCTTTCCACTGTGGATATTAACAACTCAGAAAATATAACGAATAAGCAAACTGGAAGTCTACAGACACACAAAAAAAGCTAGTTCAACGTGACAAAAATTACTGCATGAGTAAAAGAAAAACACAAACTCAGTAGTGAGGAAAATAACCTACTAAAACAGTGCATTCAAGGCAAGTATATCATTTAAATCAAATTTTTAAATAAACTTTTAAATAAAATTTAAACTTAATCTAAAAGAATATGTTAAATACATTAAGTGGCAGAATTTAGAAATCTGCCTCTGATTATATAAATATCAAAGTATACAATAATATTCTTAGTAAATAATCTCCACATTACTCAACAACCTTTCTCTCTGAGCCACGACTATTACCTAATTCTCTGCTTCCCTTTCTGAGGTTCATTAAGGTGCTACAGGGACTCATTACTGTCTATCTCTTGCCCTGTCCCTTAATTGCCCTCTAGGCACTATCCTTGTAATCACTGAAATGTTCTTAGCTTGGCCAGGTGCTCCCGAGGGCATCTGATACATCTCCACGGTTTAGGAATCAAAGTATACAATCAGTATGTCCAGGTTCAAAACGCCAGAAGGGACAGGACTAATATTGTTTGCATTATTAAAATCTGTGCTCCTTGATCCTTTCCTAAACTTGCATTGCATGGTCTCAGGTTGGGGTCAAATATCCTTTGTCCTTTCAGGTCTTTAACAAATAAAAGACTTTCATGTATGTGTACAAATGTACATATGTATGCATATGAACAGTAACACACATCCATAAAAAACGAACTGCATACCAAAAATCCCTCACATTTATATAAATTTTAAGTGTCCTGGAAAAATAAATCAGTTACTTTTACGTAAAGTAGCCTAACTGAAGTTGTGAATTTTAAGTCCTTTTGATTCACAAAGACTCATCTGAATATTCCAACTATCCCTTAACAAAATGTGTAAATGAAATTTCTTTTAATTAGTTACAATTGTGGCCCATTTCTTAATCAACTTCTAGTATAATAAATATACAAAGCAGCATCAGTAAAAAATACAAAAATAATTCATTTGTCTTCAATGGAGAAAGTGAAATTTATATATAAAACTCTAAATGTGAAAATAAAATTCTTCTAGAACCTCGGCATTATTTTTTATACTTTGTATAGCTGAGCAAAATGCTTACTAATAATAGATTAAACAGTTGTAGCCAGCCATATAAATTGGCAGTTGATTAAAAAAGGATCTAAAATTGCAGCTTTATAGTACAATACAAAACCGACATTTTCATTTGTAAAATAAAACAATACGCTAAACCCTGAACTGCTTGGTTCAACCAATACCTGCAGGACATAAAATCACATCGATATTATATATGTGCATGCGCGCGCGCACACACACACACAACTCAAATAAAGAGTAACAAATATTCAGTGAAAGCAGACAAATTACACAGTAATCCTGAGGAGGGGGGAAAAAGTCTAGTCTCTTTCGTTGTTGCATTCAAAACCCCACATACACAATAAATTCAGACTCATTACTCAGTTATCGTGCAGTTATATTTATGGATGAGGGTGAAAAGTCAATAGTGATACTTACCATCTCAGTGCTGTGCTTACAAGCTATTTCTATAGCCTAGTGGACAGACACATGTCTAACTGCAATGCAGATTTTAAGTACTTTAGAAGCTAATACGTATTTTTCTAAATAGTAAACTTGTATTGATATTATTTTGGCTTGATTAAATTATGTTTAGAATGTTTATGTGCAGATCCAGACAAATGAAAAACACTTATTTTTTAAATACATACATATATGTATGTGTGTATTACATCTGAAATAATACTTAGTAAAAGCCAATAAACTTAGACAACACAAGAGAGAAATGACTCACAGTGCTTCAATTTAAAACCTAAAATAAATTAAATAATAAAATGATTGAATTTAGGAAAGCAATAACTTATGGAATTATAAGGATTCTTATAATAGCATAATTTTTTACATAATTCAGTAATTACTAGTATTCCTCACATAATACAAAATTTCAAAATGTAAATAATTTGTGACAAGACAAAGTAAATAGTGGCATTACTACACATTGACCAAAGAGGAAAAAGTAAAAATACAACTTTTCAGTCATTTTAAAAAGATGTTTTTTAAAAAATAATGATGCTAGATGACTAAGCACATGAAATAAGAAAAATGTACACTCATTTATAGTCATTCAACCTTCATCTTCTGATTTAGTTACTGTAAAAATCTATTATAAGTTCAATCTGGTAGTGAACTGTAGCCATCTACTGGAAACGAACAGTTAAAGCAAATGTCTAGTATCATGTTTCTCTCTCAGAAACCAGTATTCTTTGTGCTTTATTTAGTGGACCAGAAAAATGAACAACACTAGATACAGTAAGATAAAATTTAATTTATTATATCAGCCTCACAATCTCAAACCTGTAAAGTTATATGATTTAGTAGTTTAATGTATTATTTTTAATATAATTTTCTATGTATAAATAGCTTTCTATCACTATGAGATTTTCTTGGTCTATTAACCTATTTTCTCCAAGACTTACATTCTTAAATCATGTAGCTAAGCAAATTCCAAAACTGGTACTAAAAGTTTTAAGTCAAATTACCCAGCAAGTGCCTTTAGTCACAAAATTATAAGCTACATGTATAATCACAGTTTTTGTACTATATTTTACTCAGCTTGGCATTGAAAGAATTTTCATAGACACGAAAACAAAAATTTAAAAAAAAAGTCTGGCCAAAACATGGCCTTTATTTTTCTGTTAGCGAGACCATTTAAAATAATAATTCTGTTTAAACACCACAGTTGCTTCCATACTTACTGCGTGATCAGATTAGAGGGAAGACTTAGAGCACTAACCACACTACTGGTAAATAATAACGCCGTTCTTCATGGGCAAGGAATTAAAACTGCATCTTTTATGTTACACTTCCTCAAATGTTCCTTCAATATCAACCATCTAATGGTATGTCTACCACCAATTCTTTTTTCAAGTGTAAGTGAACATTAGAATTATTCCTTGAATTATCAAGACCTAACAATCACTGCAATGCAATGATTTAAGTTACTGCTAATGATATTTAAAAGTCAGTAACTGAGCACTGGTTAAAATTATTTCAACAGATATAAATTTCATCAAATAAAAAGTATCTGATGAACAATGTACTAGTATGTTCATGATGAAACATAAACCAACAACATAAATTCAAATTTTTTCAAAAAAAGTAAGTAGCTAAAATAGTTGTTTTATTTCTTTCAAATAGCATAAAATATTTAAATAAGTTATTATAGGGAAGTACTTAGTGTACCTCATTATATTAGTTTTATGATACCCTGATACCTGAAATCATTAACTAATGTATAAATTATACGAGAATTCGCTTTTTCAAACTTGTTAGTTTGCAATATCACTATTTTGTAAAAGATATTACTGAAATTGAAATAAATCACTATGAATCAATAATGATGGTGAAATCCATTTAATTTCTAAAACCCACTATCTATACACTAACATTTTGAATACAAAACAGATTCAATTTTTATGGCTAGTAATGTTTCACAATAGTTCTGCAAATATATTAATAATATACTTATATGGGGAAAAATTCCCTTAATCTTGTAAATCTTAGACATAAAAAAGCCCAGTATTTTCCAGATGTTTAAACACAAACTTGTATTACTAACTTCAGTTGGCAAGTGGCAGGTTTAATGGCTACAGTATTCTTCTGTTACTCAAGATATAAAAACCGAGACTATGCCTCTTGAATAAACTTTTAAAGTGATT